>CM047431.1:40810910-40867812 GCA_026168455.1 Theocolax elegans | reverse complement strand
AGTTGAAAGCGATCTTTATGGCAAAAGAAACAGAAAATCTGAATCCACACTGCTCAGAAACGAAACTTACGATTGACCTAATTGAAGATAAGTTAAAGTCAATTGAGTTTCGAGATCCGGAAGATAAGACCAAACTGAAAAACTTAATCTTAAAATATCGAGATATTTTTAGCCAGAAACCCGGAAGGTTTCGCGATTTTCAATATAGATTCATATTAAAAAACGAGACTCCGTACTTTCATAAATCATATCCAATTCCCGTACAATATCGAGAGAAAATTGATGCCGAAATAAAAAGAATGCTTGATTTACACATTATAGAACGAAGCACAACCCCGTACATAAATCCGTTAGTACCCGTTATTAAAAGAAACGGTTCAATCAGACTTTGCTTAGACGCCCGGGAATTAAATAAAATTCTTCAAGATGATCATGACGGTCCAGAGGATATTGATCAAGTATTGTCTCAACTACACGGTGTAGAGGTTATGAGTTCGATCGACTTAACTGCCAGTTTTTGGCAGATACAATTGCACAAAGACTCACGCAAATACACGGGATTCTTACACCGCGGCAAAACGTATCACTTTAAGGTAGTTCCGTTTGGTACCAAGGTGAGCATGGCCGCTTTACGTAGAGCATCAGAAGCAACTTTATCTGGTTTTAATGAGTTTATCGCAGATTTTGCTGATGATTGGCTAGTTTTCTCAAACTCGTTCGACGAACACCTGTCGCATTTAGAACAAGTCTTTCATAAATTGTCGAAAAATAACATCACAGTCAATTTTGATAAACTTGTCTTTTTTCGGCAAGAAATTAAATTCTTAGGCTTTATTTTATCAATTCACGGAATTCGACCCGACCCTGAGAAGGTACAGGGGATCCAAAATTTTACTCCACCGAAAAACATTAGACAACTTCGGGGTTATCTAGGGTTGATTAATTTCTGCTCCCGATTTACTCCCTTATTAGCGGAAACAATCTCTCCATTACTAAGTTTACTGAAAAAGGAAATAAAATTCAAATGGTTAGATGAACACCAAAGGGCTTTTGAAATGTCAAAAACTCTTATCACTGAAAGTATTCTTTTGTATCATGCGGTTAGAGAAAAGCCTTTCTTTTTAACAACTGATGCCAGTGGATATGCTTTGGGTGCAATACTAAGCCAGTTAGATGAAGAACAACAACATCGTATCGTCGCGTGCGCAAGTAGATCATTAAAGGGTTCCGAATTTAACTATTTCACGACGGAATTAGAATTACTGGCTATAGTCTGGGCACTATCAAAATTCAGACATTTTCTTCTTGGTTCCCGGATAATTATTCGATCAGACCATCAAGCCCTCAGTTTCTTAATGACGTGTAAATTTGTAAGTGGACGCCTAACCAGATGGATTTATGCGATATCCGAGTACAATTATACTATTGAATATATTCCGGGAAATAGCAATATTCTGGCAGACGCTTTCAGTCGTTTAGTTAAGCCCACACCATCTTGCTGAGCTAACGACTAACGACTCTAAGAACTCCAAGTTGCTCGCTCGAAAAGGCACGACAATTCGCCGCGTATCAATTCCGAGGACAACATTATGAAGGCCACAAGCCGCCAGACATAAACCAAAAGAAGAAGCAAATAAATACTAAGTAATAAAATTGAAAATATTTTAATAAGAAAGAAAGAAATTTTAAGTCTATGTGTTTCGTCTTGGTTCGTAAATTATATTTTTAATAATAACAGGACTTTGGTTTAAGATTATGTCCATAGTACATACTCTGATGTTAGGGGGCACTTTTCCATCCACAATCAGATTTTCCATCTTATGTGTACTTATATAGGCTCCGTTCATTCGTTCTTACGATACCAAAATTTTAAGTTTATCATTATTTTGATTCAATAATACTGTCTTGTGTGTCTGGGGCAGGGACCGTCTGCGCCCCACTGATGAGTTCTGGCAGACGGTCCCAAGACGAAACACATAGACTTAAAATTTCTCTGAGGCCTCCTGATTCGATTTAAGAAAGCTTCTCATTATATTTCACTAGAAACAACAAAAAAGATCCTCGATTAAAAATCCTGTCGGACAATTTGGCAAAAAGGCATGAAGATTAAAAGATTTTTCCTTTGCAAGGGAACATTCTAATGAAAGGTCCCATAGATAGATTAAGGGTGGTTTTAACAAAAGACATCGCGATCAAGACAATAAACGAAATCCATGAATTATTTGGACATATTGGTACAACCAAATGTTATCAAATGTTTGCAGAAGCGTTCTACCTTCCTAAAGCTCGAAAATTAGCCGCGACTATTATTCGCACCTGTGACTCTTGTCAGCGGAATAAGACGTATACTCATAACACCGCTTCTTATACGAAACCAATAATTCCAACGTCTCCGCGACAAACACTTGTCAATCGATTTTTACGGTCCATTACCTCCTAGTCGAGGAGGAGTACGCCATATTCTAGCAGTTTTAGACGTTTTTACTAAATATCTAGTTCTATACCCGATCAAGAAAGCTACAACCGTAACGGTCCTTAATAAACTCTTCTTAGACTATTTCCCTAAACACGGCATGCCTATTCAAATTCAGGTAGATCATGGTGCACAATTTACTTCGAAAAAATGGACAAGTCGGTTAATAGAAGCCGGAATTAAACCAATTTTCTCGGCAATTCGCAATCCCAAAAGTAACATCGTAGAACGGAGTAATAAAGAAATCGGTCGGTTCTTTAGAACGTTAATATCGGATAATCATAAAAAGTGGGCGAATTTGGTTCCATTTATTGAACAAGCCATCAATGAAAGCTACCATGACACCACCGAAATGACTCCGTACGAATTGCAGTTTAACAAAAAGCCCACACGATTTTGGGAAAAGTGGGTTGCACTACCGCCACGTAAGGACGTGCCTTATAAAGAAAAAATTCATCTCGTGTATGGAAAGATATCAAAAAAGGGTTTAAATAGAGCAGAAAAGATCAACCAATCGATAACTCCGGTGGTATATGCCGTGGGTGACTTGGTATTGGTCAAGGCTTGTAACCTTTCCGATGCTATCCAGGGGATATGTGCCAAATTTCTCTCTCTATACGAAGGCCCATATCGAATAAATCGTATTAGTCATAATTGTACCTTTGAGGTTAGATATTTAGATAGCAATTCTATTAGAGGTATATTTCACTCTGTGCAGTTGCGACCATACCATGTCAACGAAAAGACAGAGACGACAGATTCGAAGGAGAATACAGAGGCAGATCGTCTGGTATGAAAAGCGGATTTCCTTTTTGAAATGGGAGCTGGCAAAAATAGATGAGGAAAGAGATGAGGAATTGATTCGTCTGTACCATCCATGTAATCATTTACCAAGCTCGCCAGTCAACAGGCTAAAGGTTTTCGCACGCCCTTCTCGCGAACAGAAGGAAGACGCGCTGCTGGAGAAATTATTAAAAACATATGGACCTACTCCTCGATCTCCAGAGCGATTACCCACTGACGTACCTCCAGAAGAACGAGAGAAGGTAAGAGAAGCCTTTGTAGCAAAAAATACAGGAGTCAAACGAAAAAGGCACATATCTGCAGAATCGACCAATACTGACCTTCTCGAATTACATGCACCACCAAATTGGGAAGAGATGCTTTAGTTCAATCGTCTTGCAAGGGGAAATGGACGTTAAATAGCCCCTAGCCCTTATTGTAAGGCAACCCTAAGTTTTAGTTTTTAAATATAGATAAATAAACAAATTTTTATCTATAACATAGTTCTTTTATTAATATATTCCTCTCATTTTTATGTTACTTTATTATTCATATCACTAGGTATAAAAACATATCGAGTTCTTTTTTTTTTTTTTTTTTTTTTTTTGAGAGTTTAGGTCTTGCAAAGGGAAACGGACCTTAAACAGCCCTTAGACCCAGTCCTGGGCAACTTAAGTATTTAACATAGTTTTATCAACACGGATACGAGCCCAAATTTCTAATCATGACGCAGCATTTTCAAGAACTTAGACCTAGATTATAAATTTAATCCCTTTTGAATAAATTTATAATCTAGTGGGGGGCTATGCAAGGTACTGATATCTTACATAAGAACCGATACCCGGGCTCCAGGCGATTCGTCTCTAAAAGAAAAAGAAAAAGAAAAAGGGGAAGTTTTTGTTTTCGCCCGTTGGTATGCGGATATTTGAAGGTCTCGGTACACGCGAACGCCCGAAACCCGCGCCGCATAGCACCACTTTAGAGAGCGCGTTAATTTTCTACGGGCTACAAAAGAATATTATATTTTAATTAGTATTACCAGACCTATAAGAAACTATAGAAAGCCCAATTTGACTATATTCACGTCACAAGTACCATCTCTGTCTAATCTAGACTCTCTCGCGGTTGGGGGGGATTCTCTCCACGAGCTTAGACAAAGTGGTGCGCGGTGCGGAAGCAACATAGCCGAGTAGGGATGCGCTAGCTTTTTGGGACTTTTATGTAAATTAAGTCTTGCGCAAGCGGTACTTTGTCGCGCCGCCGACTCTCGGTAGAGAGCATATTACCGCGCTCATAGGGACGGAAGAGACTCTCTTTTTTTACTCTCTCTCTCGAACGATCGATCTGCTGAACGGTTGGACAACGCAAGGAAGGCGCTCCCAGCAGACCATCCACGTCCAACAATAGCAAAGGAGTAAAGGAGTCATATGTAAGACATATTAGTGTCAACAATATAATTATTATCCCCCGGGATTACGCCGATAGGCCAAACCGGGTGGGCAAGCTTCGGCGAGCCCTTAGGATGATATTATATTACATTTTTTTTATTTTTTATATAAATCCTACTAACCCGAGCCCGCAAAGCAAAGTAAAACGAGTCATCGACTCTCCCTGTATGACCGGGATCGTTCGTCGGCCCTAGGCCTAACGTTCTTGAACCCAAAGGGTCTCCAGGTTTTTGCCGGCCTCAAATACTTCCTTTCCAAAAGTGCGCGGCTCTAAATAGTTTACAATTCATCCATTCCTTATTAACCGTTAGAATTTCTTTTTTTTATCGGATAGAATAAATCGTTCCCTTTTACAAGAAATTGTAGTTTAAAATAAATTTCAATTAATTATTTTGTATTTTCATATTTAATTAATGGCTATCAATAAATGATTCGTAAGAATAATTTTATATTCAAAATAAGATAATTTATGTAATCTTTTCTTCCACACCTAAACGAGGCTCGCTCTTACAAACGACAACAGTAGTAAAAATAAAAATAAAAGGGAAAAGAAAATATATAGATACAGGTAATTTCAAGGTGTTTAAGTACTCATTTCTTTACATATATATATATATACATGTAGTAATAAATCAATTAAATTAATAAAAAAAAAAAAAAGATATACATTTATAAATAAGCCATCTCTTTCTTGCTCATTGCTACCTTAATCAATATCCACATTCCCCGTATGATTAAATAATTAATAATATTAAAAAGTGGTTGGCCAGCGGAAAAAAAATCATTATTTCCTTAACTATATTTTCTTTTATATACAACTGCTCGATAGTAAAATCGCTTAACGATTTTCAATAATAATTTTCAGTCAATAGTTTTTTTTTTTTAACTATTTCTTTTTGTTACATCATTTCTTTTTTTTTACATTATTAAGTAACCTTCTTACCCGTATTGCACGGCCTAAACCACATCTTCAACGTTTCGCAGCACCTACGCCCAAAGGAGACAAGGTAATTATTTAATAAAGCATATAAAGAGAAGCGAAAACGTTGCAGTGAAACCCGGAATTTGAAACGTTCGTTACGTTTGATACGTGAAGGAAGCAACGAAAGTGACTTGGAAAAGCTTTTGGCCTGATCAACCTCCAAAGTGTGCATATCACGCTCGCGAATCGGTAGCATGATTATTACGTTTACTAATAGTTGCATTAATAAATACACTGGAAAATCTATTATAGAAGTATTATTTTTTTATCGATGAACCCTCTTATTGATACATTTTAGTTTTCGTATCCAAATAATGTAAAAAATGTCTTATTAATATCTTAATTACTTTTAATTACGCGATTGTTTCTAATTACATTCAAACAATTTTCGAATCTTAATTGTTTTCTTTCGTTGCGCACAAAACTCGGTCTATCTTCGACGTCAACGCTACTGCGCGGATACATTGCGAGCAGGTCCGGGCCAATCGAGAGATCCCTAATCGTAGATTTATTCATGACCCATCTAATCCAGTCGGATTAAATTTTTTTCAAAAAAAGAATATTAAAAAGCATTTTTATTATCTTATATTAATAGATTAGTCGGTGTGCTAAATATCCAAGATTCAAATCACCGAGATGGAAAATACTTTTTATTTTTTTTTTTTTGATAATTTAAATATTTTCTAGGTTTATAAAACTTATTTTAAACGCTTAAAAATTGATTATTTTATTTTGAAAACTAAGCTTATGATAGTGGCCGTAGCTAAACATCTGTTAGACTACATCTAGACTTTTGGTAGACTTTTGCTAGACTATAGTTAGACTAAATTTTTTTACGTAGGCTACTATATTTGATAATAAAAATGCTTCTTAATATTCTTTTTTTGGAAAAATTCTAATCCGTCTGAATTAGATGGGTCATGAATGAATTTACGAATTGGCATCTCCTGATTGTCGCGAAGGAAAGGAAGGAAAGGGAGATTGGGGGCCCCTCCTGTGCCCCCTCCGAGTAAGGTTCTACCTTGCAGTGATGCAATGGTTCGCAGCTCCACTTCCGACTGCGGATGACATTCACAGTGGGAAGCAAAGTCCCGAACCCACCTCTACTAGGAAAGGAGATAGGATTGTCATGGATAGGAGGTGTGGTGCATTGCGAATGCAAGATCACACAATCATGGGAGAATAGAAGCATGACGGATTTGCATGACTGTTGAGAAAGTCCTTGCTGACAGAAATATGTTGTACCTGAAAATAAAAATATTATTAAAATATTATAAGGGAATAGGATGTAGTGATGATGTGGTATGTAATAAGTGATGGGCTTAGTGATGATAGAGTTTGAAATAAAAGGACAATATAAGTATAATCATTCTTAATTTTAATCAATAACTAAATCAGTTTTTGGGAAATTTGGGGACCAGAGCCCCATTCTATACAGTACTGCAAGTAACTTGTCATATTTTGGTTCAAATTGATTGAGTCTTTACGAAGAATAGTGTGAAACTGTAATTTTTATGCAACGTAACCTGAAAAAGCCTGAATAAGTGATATTTTTAATTTTTATCAATAACTAAACCAGTTTTTGGGGAATTTTGAGGCCAGAGTCCCATTCTATGTACTAATATAAGAAATCTGTCAAATTTTGGAGCAAATACATTGAGTATTTACGAAAAATAGTGCAAAACTGTAAGTTTTATTCATCATAACCTGATTATAGTGAATTACAGTTACGCACTATTCTTCGTAAATACTCAATGAATTTGCACGAAAATTTGACAGGTTACTTTTAGTATTGTATAGAATGGGGCTCTGGTCTCAAAGTTTCCCAAAAACTGATCTAGTTATTGATAAAAATTAAAAATAGTACTATTCAGTATGTAAGTATTATCGGTCACACCGCGAACTAAATAATTTACTTTTAGAATAAAGTAGGCCCATTGTACTCTTTGTCCACTATGGTTGGCGGAATTTCCTGGAGCACGGCCTTTATTAAAAACAATTAAAGGCGTTTCGTCCTCGATCTCCAGCTTGGACTCCTCAGTAAGGAACTGGAGATCTTACCTTAGACGCCTGTCGCAAGATGAACCGCGACTCCAGCAAGATGTTCTGTGGCTATATATATAGAAAAGAGACGACGATCTCTACAACGAGTGTAGAGATATAGTCGTCTCCATCTGGTGGTGGGAAAAACCACCAGCCAGAGTGCGACGTATGCGACCTAGTCGTCGGTTATTTGAGAAATAAATGAATCTATCGTTCGTAAATGTCTATATGTAAGTATTATCGGTCACACTGCGAACTAAATAATTTACTTTTAGAATGAAGTAGGCCCATTGTACTCTTTGTCCACTATGGTTGGTGGAATTTCCCGGAGCACGGCCTTTATTAAAAACAATGGGCCTACTTTATTCTGAAAGTAAATTATTTAGTTCGCAGTGTGACCGATAATACTTTCATATAGACATTTACGAACGATAGATTCATTTATTTCTCAAAGTATTATTCAGATTTTTTCAGGTTATTAGAAAGTATATGTTATTCGGTCTTTCCGAGCCATTTTGTGTTACTCAATATTTTTTAAAAATATTGCACAAAACCCTCTTTTATAAGCAACTTACTTGCAATCGGTAAGTTTTAAATGTTGCCAGAGGTATTAGAAAATTAATTAAGGAAAGATTTTTCAGGTTATATTGCATTATACTTACAGTTTCGCACTATTCTTCATAAATACTCAATGAATTTGCACCAAAATTTGACAAGTTACTTGTAGTACTGTATAGAATGAGGCTCTGGTCTGAAAATTCTCTAATAACAGGTTTAGTTGTTGATAAAAATTAAAAGCGGAGTTGTAGGGATGTCATTGATATAAAGATTAAACGCGATTGGGCCAATTAGGCTGCCTTGCGGGACTCCTGCTTGGAATGGAAAGATTTTAGAGTGTGTGTTATTATCTAGTTTTACTGCGAAGGAGCGGTTTTTTAGGTATGAGTTTCAGAAAAATATCATCCATTTGGGTATGTTAAAATTTATTAGTTTTCGCAACAGGCCAACGGTCCAGACGCTGTCAAATGCCTTTTGACATCTAACAGGACCGCACTGATCTTCTGTTTCCACTTCATATGTTTTGCTATATGTTCAGTTAGTCTAAGTATTTGGTGTGTAGTTGAATGCCCTTCGCAAAATCTACACTGTTCTAGTCTAATTAGATTATGTGATTTAATGAATTTATTTATTAAGTTGATTTAGGAACATTGCTTCCAGAGTTTTGCTCATGGTATTAAGAAGACTTATTGGTCTATAGCTGGTAGCTAATCTTGAGTCTTTGCCAGGTTTCTGAAATACTAAAACTATTGCATGCTTCCAGTTTTGAAGAAAATATAGTAATTGACTGTTAAGTATTTTAATGGAAGTTTCTTAAGAACAAAGTTTGTGATTTCGTCAGGACCGGGAGCTTTGTTATTTTTAATTCTTTTTAAATATTCATAAAGTTCAAAGTTATTTATTTTTGGAATTTCATCTGTACATTCGTTATGTGCGGTGAAGATTTTCGCGAATTTTTGTGCTAAGCAATTTGCTTTATCTTCGAGAGAAAAGTTTTATTTCCTTATTTTCATCTTTTAGGGGTGGGGTAGACTTTCTGGTATTTGTTAAGACTTTAGTCATGTGCCAAAGAGAATTATCTGTTATGTTAAGATTTGAAACTTTATCATTCCACGAGTTACACTTGTATTGATTGATTTCAAAGGAAATTTGTTCTCTTAGTTCGTTAATTTGGATTGTTAATATTATGCTATGTCTTTGATAATTTTTTTATTTTAACTTATTGCGTTAATAATTAGTTCAAGGATATTGCTTGGAAGGGGTGGATCCCTACTGGGTGAATGATTTATTGGAGTTGAGAGATTAATTGCCCTTTTTATTACCTGTGGTTATGATTCTATTGATTGGTCTATTAATTCTTTATTAATTAAGTTGTCAGTAATGGGTATGTTTTCTAGTAAATAGTCATTAAAAGTTTCCCAGTTAGTTTTACGGAAATTATAATTAGAGTTGGGAAAGTTTTATTTATATGATGTGTTAATAGTTAGCATTATTGGATAGTTTAAAATAAAATGAATTTATCGTTCGGTGATATGTATATGTATAATGTATATAATATCGGTCTCTCCGAACTAAATGCTTTATTTTAGAATAAAGCAGGCCTATCGTACTCTTTGTCCACTATGGTTGGTGGAATTTCCCAGAGCACGGCCTTTTAAAATAATTAAAGGCGTTTCGTCCTCGATCTCCAGCTTGGACTCCTCAGTAAGGAACTGGAGATCTTACCTTAGACGCCTGTCGCAAGATGAACCGCGACGCCAGCAAGATGTTCTGCGGCTATATATATAGAAAAGAGACGACGATCTCTCCAACGAGTGTAGAGAGTCCAAGCTGGAGATCGAGGACGAAACGCCTTTAATTATTTTAAAAGGCCGTGCTCTGGGAAATTCCACCAACCATAGTGGACAAAGAGTACGATAGGCCTGCTTTATTCTAAAATAAAGCATTTAGTTCGGAGAGACCGATATTATATACATTATACATATTATTGGATAGTGATCTGAGTCAAGTTCATGCAAGGTTTGGGCTATTATGTTATTGTGGAAATTTTTAGTTATTGCAAAATCAATCAAGTCAGGTTTCTTTGGTTTACCATTTTTATTATAAGGATAGTGAGTAAAATCCAGTGGAGCATGAATAAAGAAATTGTTTTTATCGCAATATTTACGGAGTTTATTACCGATTGTGTTACCTAGCCTACTTCCTCAACTTTTATGTTTAGCATTGAAGGTGCCAGCAGCAATTACAGTGGGAGATATTTTAAATATTTTATCGTAGTCGTTTTTATTAAATGGTTTTGATGGAGAATTGTAAAATGAGATTATTGATATTTCCGTACCTTCGGTTGAAATATTAATAGCGGTAGTTTCAATTAATTCAAGATTATTTATGTGTAATTCGTTGTTTGATTTGTTTTTTGATTAATATGGAGGTACCGCTGTTTGAATCGTTTCTATATGTATTATAATCTATTAAATTCAAATTATTTTTATTTTGCAAGAGTTTCGGTTATTAGACAAATGTCTGTTTCATGTTTGTTTAAAAATGCTTTGAATTCAAATTTACGTTTTAGACATTCAAAAGCATTCCAAGCAATGATTTTAATTCCTTTAGTCGTAGTTACCATAAGTAAGTGCAAGATTAATTAATTTAGTTGTTATGGTAGTGGTTTTGGTGATTGCTTCTTGACGGGTTAATTTAGCGGACATAAGTTCATTAATTAATTGTGAGCTGCGATTTAGATGTTCAATTAATTTTTCGAAAAATGTTTCATTGTCTCGGTTAATTGTGTGTGTTTTTTCATGTTATTTGTTTTTTGATGTTTGGCTATATAGTGGGGACTGATTGTTTGTTTTTGGTGGTATTGGTTTTGGAATGGTTTTGCTTATGTTGGGTTAGGTTTAGATAATCTTTAGAGCTTGATATTTTCCTATTATAGACTGCGCAAGCTTGTTTGTATGCATGAACAAATCTACGATTAGGAATCTCTTGATTGGCGTGGACCTGCTCGCGATGTATCCGCGCAGTAGCGGGGACCCCAATAGACATATGATTGCAAATTGACAGCAACTTTCCAAAAAACAATTTGTACCTGCTTATCCAAAATTTGCGTCAATGTAAGTCCTTATTTATTATAAATTTGCTTCAAATCATTTACATGAAAATAGTGATAGCAAATTTATATAAAATTAAAGTCAATTGTTGCATAAAATTATTACTTTTTAAATAGCAAGTATTGCTATAAATGTGCTTTTATTTTGTTGAAATAATATTTTAAGTAAATATAATAGCTTATATTATTTTTGTGCAACTTTCCAATAAAGTATTTTATAATATCAAAAATGTTTTACAGTAAAATAATACAAGTTTTATTTATATTTTAGTTAAATATTTAAAGAAATTGTTGAGCCGCGGTGGCTCATGGGTAGAGCTCCCGACTCTCACATCGAGGGTCGTAGGTTCGATCCCAGACGTGTACCTCTGAAAATTTTTTCATGTGCATTTTTCGAACACCGCGTCTCAGTGGCTCGGCGTGTCACTATAATGTGACGCCAGTTCAGGTGCGCGTGCGTTTCGTGCACTTATTGTCAGTGCATGAGAGGCACGGGCATCTGAACTATAGGGAACGTTAGGGACGCGAAGATGTAAAAAGGATCGCGGTGGTTCCATCGGGAGGACAGGAAACTGTAATTATTAGACTAATTACAGTGACCGATGATATCTTCCGATGGACACAAGCACCACTGTTTCAACTACATGTGCTTTGTTTACAGACACACCGTTCACCTCCGTCGCTGATTAGCCCTGGCAGCATAAATAGAGCGACGTTAAATAACATAAAAAAAAAAAAAAAATTTAAAGAAATTCAGGAAATATCGCTACATCGTTTATAAAAATGAGACTAACAGTTTGAAAAATAACAAAAATAAGTGAAAAAAATAATGGATACTCTCAATAAAACAAACATAAATTAAATTTGATATGAAATGTATTTATAAAAACAGTTTTACATCGAAATATAAAACAACGTACATTTTAAAGCTTAATTAAAGCGCTTTAGGTTTCACATTTTTATTAACAATATTTTTAATAGTAATATAATTTCAAAGTTTTTAAACAATCTGTAATAGAATTTTTTTTATTAATTACATCTACTATTTTATATTCTTATTTGTTTAATAAACATCTTAAAATTACAAACGAATCTTGAAACTTTTAAACTTTTAATAAAGACATAATATATATATATAAATACTTTAGAGAATTTTCATTCATGGTATAAACTTTTTGAATGAAACTTCATTCTTAACAATTTGATTTATAGTTCAATTTTTAACTCTAGGCGAGATGTCATCAGTTGGAGATCTGGATGAAGATCTAAAAGTTGATTCATTATATGGGGAAGACGTTGAAAAGGAAGTCGTTGACGACGATCGAGATGCAGACTTGCGTTCTGATTGCCGTTGATGTGACCTAGGTCTTGACCGATTTTGAGATTGATAAAAAATACATTGAAATTATTATTTTCATGATAGCAAAATAGCAACAAACTATCATCAAATCTTGTTGCAATATACTGCACTATGTAAGCATTTACTGATTTAATTGTGCTACCAATTTGCTGAAAAAGAATTTCTCCAGATTATGATATATTTCTTAGCAAATATATACCAAAATTATATCAACTCATGCAGCAGAGTTAAATAACAAATTAATCTAAATCTGCGTCCTTATTCGTTAGCAAATTTATAGCAATTAGTTGTTGCAACTTTTTTTAACATTTTTACATAAAATTTAGGTACACGTCACTATTATGTAATGTCTTGTTAGCAACTTTAACACAAGTTGTTTTAAAAAATTGTGTAGCAAGTTTTAACGAAGTTTTGTCTGTGCAACTCTGTCTATTGGGGGACATCGAAGATAGACCGATTTTTGTGCGCAACAAAAGAAAACAATTAAGTTTCGAAAATTGTTTGAATGAAATTAGAAACAATCGCGTAATTAAAAGTAATTAAGAAATTAATAAGAAATTTTTTACATTATTTGGTTACGAAAAATAAAATGTATCAATAAGAGGATTCATCGTTAAAAAAATAATACTTTTATAATAGATTATCCAGGGTATTTATTAATGCAACTATAAGTAAACGTAATAATCATGCTACCGATTCGCGAGCGTGATGTGCACACTTTGGAGGTTGATCAGGCAAAAAACTTTTCCAAGCCACTTTCGTCACGTATCCAAGAACTCGACGGTGATCTTAGCAACGCACCGCCATCTTCCAAACGTTTCAAATTCCGGGTTTCACAATTCCAAACTTTTAAATTTACAATTTTAAAAATAAACTTAATATAAAATGAGATAAAAACTAACAGCTGTCTAGGTTTCTAGCGTATAATTCTGTATTTAACTTTATGTACCAACAGAAAAAACCAACCTTTACCAATATTTCACAAAAATAAAATTTCTATCTTTTTTAAATCAATCTATATTTAGATTCTCTCGCCGCCAATCGATTCCCGATCATCGAAAACCCCTAGAAACGTTTCGTCCGGTATGAATTTACTAATTTACCAATTACAAAACATAGCGTTCACCTAATAATTGTCAGGCTGTATTATTAATTTTTTTAATATATATTTATTTACGTGACGGAATGCAAAACAATAGTATATAGCTTACAATTATTCAGTATATGTTAAATTTTTCACGAGCGAACAATGCGAAAATAAAGTTTTCATCAGATTGAAAATTTTCCTCTTGTTTTGAATATACTGTTTTATGAATTATTAACCGACATTTTTATGCATTTTTTTTAATTATTTCACGATATTTAGCGTTCTTTTTCAATATCGGTTTTTTTATTAAAAAAAAAATTTTATATTACAGTAAATTCATATTCAATTATAAATAAACGTATTATGTATTTTGATAGATAGAGTTAAAATTTGATGGCCAATTAGTTTTAATATTCACTGTTTTTCTTAAACTCTCCAATACATAAAAAATTACGTTTTCTGCTGAATTTTACTCTTTTTCACAAGAGAACATGTTTATCATATTTAAATTCAGCAATAATAAAGTACGTATTTGTAAATATGAAATCAAAAGTGTAGAGAACGTTTTTGTATAGGCATTTAATAATAAATGTTATTCTTTGTTTTAGATACGACCTAAGCAACCGTCATTTGCTCAAGTATTTATTATACATTTTAGGAAAATGAATGTAGTATGTTATATGAATAAATTTTCCTAAATATATTTTTATATTTTTCCCAGTTTACACAGCTGTAGTCAATTATGTGGTTTTACATTTTGTAACTTAAATTATTATCACGGCTGCTCAGCGGCGCTCTACCAAATCTGTTAAGTGTTAGTCTGAAACCGAGTTACTGTTTCAGATAACAACCAGGTAAAAATCGAATCCGAAATTGACCGCGAAACAGGGATATCGCGTCGAGCACTTGTCAACCAGAAATATACGAGTTCTTAGGATTACGAAAGGAATCGTACGTGGGTTAAAATTCAATTACTCGAATACCGAATTGAAATGTAATGATAAATTGAATTTTTTGAAATAAATATAAAAGATGAATAACAAACAAAATCTCTAACCGTCGCCGAGGTCTACGCTTTTAATTACAAGCCGGTAAACGGCCGACTTGTAGAGAGAGGGGGGGAAATATCGCGAACTAAAATAATATACCCAGTCAACGGGACTAGTATAACCCAATACGATTATTTATTAATTGCGAATAAAAACACGATCGCGTGAAGTGATACCACTTCCTTTATACGCTGCTGTAGTCGTTGGTAAACAACGACCAGCCGATCGGTTGCTCTCTCTCTCTCTCTCTCTCTAACTCACGCTACGGTGTAGGACGAATTGTCCATTCGCCCGTGCACCGATATTGTGAGGCTGCAGGTCGGTTCACGGTGTGGCACCACTCACTGCAAATGCAGGGTCGGCCTGCAGTCAAAATACACACGCGAGAAACACGGTAAAACACAAAGAGGTGAAGCTGAACACGGGACGCGGGGGAATCACGCCTGTCGCGTGTCAAGGCAGCTTTATCTCTTCAGCGCGCGCGAATCTTCCCCTCACCTATCTAATCAGGTGCACGCGCGAAGTCGATCTCGCCCGTGTAGCCACGACGAACCGAGCCGAGCCGAATCTTGCCGGCCCGAGGTCATACGATGTCTTGGTGAAAAAAGCACTTGTTGAAAATACATTCTCCTGTGGTGCTTGTATCAATCGGCCGGGGCCGGGAATCGAACCTGGGACCTCCAGATTACGAGCCCGACTCCCTGCCGACCAAGCTGTCGCAGGCCTCGTGTAAAATACAATAATTCAACTTTGCCAAAGTGTAAAAAATGTATAAAAAGTGTATAAATTGCGATTTTTACTGTACTAAAAAGTGTTCTCTCTCTCATTCTCTCTCTCGCCCTCTATCTCTCATTCTCTCTCTCATTCTCACTCTCATTCTCTCTATCTCTCTCTCAATCTATCTCTCTATCTCTCATTCCTCCCTCATTTTCTTTCTCGCCCTCTATCTCTCATTCTCTCTCTTTCTATTTCTCTTTCACTCTCTCATTCTCTCTCTTTCTATTTCTAATTCACTCTCTCATTCTCTCTCTCGCCCTCTATCTCTCATTATCTCTCTCTCGTTCTCTATTTCTCATTCTCTCTCTCATTCTCTCTCGTTCTCTATTTCCCATTCTCTATCTGATTCTCTCTCTCATTCTCACTCTCATTCTCTCATTCTCTCATTCTCCCTCTCTCTCTCATTCTCCTTCTCACTCTCTCTCTCTCATTCTCTCTCTCTCTCACTATCTCTCGTTCTCTCTCTCTCTATCACTCATTCTCTATCTCTCTCTCTCTCTCTCTCTCTCTCATTCTCTCTCTCTCTCTCTATCTCTCATTCTCTCTCTCTCTCTATCTCTCATTCTCTCTCTCTCTCTCTATCTCTCTCATTCTCTCTCTCTCTCTATCTCTCATTCTCTCTCTCTCTCTCTATCTCTCATTCTCTCTCTCACCATCACTCTCTCATTATCTCTCTCGCCTTCTATCTCTTATTCTCTCTCTCATTCTCTTTCTCGCCCTCTATCTCTCATTCTCTCTCTCGCTATCTATTTCTATCTCTCGTTCTCTCTATCTCTCTCTCGCCCTCTATCTCTCATTCTCTCCCTCATTCTCACTCTGATTGTCCCTCTTTATCTCTCTTTCATTCTCTCTCTATCTCTTATTCTCTCTCTCTTATTCTCTCTCTCTTATTCTTGTCTCTTATACTTTGTCTATTTCTCTGATGTTCTGAAGACCATTGTTCCATTTTTCGTCCAGCTCTTTAATAAATCGATTGATCTGGCTGCTTATCTCCCGTGGTGGAAGAATAGTTCGATTGTCCCATTATGCAAAAACTTGGCACAATTCCCCAGCCGATACACGCCCAATAGCGCAATTGCCCCATTTTGCCAAGGTCTTCGATAGGCTTATTTATTTGCAGCTGGTAGATTATTTAGTGAGTCCAACTTACTACTCTTTCCTTTTCAATCGGGTTTTCGCAAAGGTTTTAGTACACAAACAGATGTACCCAAAACTACCGACGATATTCACTTTGGGTTTGAGAACGGTATGATTACTTTTATGGTTTTTTTTATTTGAGTCGGGCTTTTGATACCGTTGATCATACTATCCTTTTACACAAACTCAAAAAGTTAAATTTTTCTCCTAAGGCTCTTGGTTGGATGCACTCTTACCTTACAGGACGTTTGCAGCCTGTAATCAATAACAATAACAAAAACCAATCATCTAATTTTCTGCCAGTGACATCAGGGGTGCCTGAAGGATCCACGCTGGGTCCTATCATCTTTTTAATATTCATAAATTTTATTTTATTAGTACTTAGGTATTCAAAGCCGATGTTCTTTGCAGACGATTTAAAAATCTATATCCAGTGTAATTTATCTGATATCAATGAAACAATCGCGAGTTTGAGCGAGGACATTTCGTCTATCATCAACTGGGTTGAGGACAATGGACTTAGGCTAAATATAAATAAAACGCAGGCAATACTTTTTGCCTCTGCACAAATGCAGATTCGCTTGAGAGATGTAGTTATTCCGCCCATACTTGTCGAGGGTAATATTATTTCGCTATGTAATCAAGTTAAAAACCTGGGGGTTATATTAATCAGCGACTTGACTTGGAATGCGCAGGTTGCGCGCATCTTCTCAAGCGTTCATGGAACCTTATATCGTTTGCGCTATAAAGCCTCATACCTCCCTGTCAAAGCCAAAATACTCTTAGCCAATGCCTTGATTCTACCTCAATTTGACTATGCATGTTGTGTGTATAGTAACCTCCCAACATACCTTGACACCAAATTGCAGCGCCTACATAACACTGTTGTAAGGTTTATTTTTAATCTCAAGCGTGATGCTTGCCTCCTACCATATTACGACCGTCTAGGTTGGATGACCTTGTTGAATCGGCGTCGGTATTTTCTTGGCCTCATTACATATAAGCTCATCTGCACGAGGAACCCCTATTATCTGTTTAGTTCCTTAAAATTCGCGGAAGATGAGTCGCGCAGATCAAGGAGGGTAAATTCTGTTTTTGTAATCCCTGTGGCAAAAAGGGAGGCCTAAATACACTCTTTCCACATATCAGCAATGCAAAATTGGGAAAAAATTCCCCTGCATATACGAGAGTCCCCGACGGTAGAGTCATTTAAGGTTAATTATTGTAAATTTGAAAAGGCGATCAAGCTTAAGCTTAAGTCTATGTATGAACGATGCGACAATGTTTTTCCATCTGTATGTTATACCTGTTTATGTTTCATTATTATTATGATAGTTAGCGCGTAGACTTTATTTTTATTTTTATTTTTATCTATTATTTTTATTTTTAATCTATTATCTTATGTATTTTATTTATATGTTACCTTATTTGTGATGGCTTACTTCCATTGTATATTATTTATACTTTTATTATTATTTATATTTTTTATTAATTATTATTTTATTATTTATATTTATTATTTATACTTACGTACTGCCGCATTTGTAATTCTACACTTATATTTTTTTTACATCTTATTTGTACCATATATTTCAATTGCCATACGGTTTATTAAAACCTTGGCAAGAATAAACTATGTTATCAATCTTTTTTTTTTTTATTGAGTATTTTTTTGTCGTCCATGCAGTGTATTTTTAGGAGTAGTTTAGGTTTTCCTCAATATTAATGAACAAACCATATTTATTTATTTGGCGACGTTTCGATGAATATACTCCATCCTCATCAGGCTATACCTTTTTTTATTAAAAAATGATTTCATTTTACAACATCTTTTTAACACAATTTTTACATATATAAATCTAAGTTACTTACTATTTCGTCAATATATAAGTGTACAATATTAACAGCATCTCTGATGCGTCGCTCTATAATTGAAAACAATGATTAAAATAACAAACGTTTAACAATTTTTGCACAGAGATTGAGGTTATATATAACATACATTTCCCCTATTGTTGTGTCCCTACTCAACACAAAAAATTGAAAATTAAATAAATACTTGTAGAACATTACAAAATAAATTAACACATAATCACACATATTAAGCAAAAGGCAGTCAAATATTAAAATAAAGTAAACAATGTATATCACAGACGGTTAATACTGAAAAATTTGAAATCTCACGTGCCCCGTTTTCAGAGACACCTATGCGATCAATCTTAATCAGATCGACAACACAGTCATCCCCACTACAGGCGCGAAACTTCAAATTACGTACATTATGTGTACTGATAAGTAATAAAAAATTAATAAATTATTTATGATTATTTACAAGAGAACGCAAAAAATTTTTTTATAAGTCTAAATTAAAATTTACCATTTTAATAAAAAAATTTTTTTTTTTTCCCGTTGAAACAAATAATAATTGGTAATAAAAATTTTAACAATCAAATTTAAATAGTTAAGTATTTTATTAAATTTTTAAATATAATAGATTAACTTAACAATTTTTATAATTATCAAGAATCTTTTAATTGTGAACCTAAATGGGAAGAAATTAAAAAAACCACAAATATATATTTGAATTTACCGCGCTGCGCATCGGTCAAGAATAATACGCGCAGTAAGAATCGAACAACATGCAAGTCAATCACTCGCCTTATCCAAACATCTGATCGATAGACATTGATTTGAGGTTATGCCATAGGGGAGAGATACACATTATAATTTAGATTTTAATTTAATACTATTGATAATGTCACTGTAATGTTGGCTAAGATGTCTAGTATCGTCTTTGCAATGGAGCGCATTATGTTGCAGATTTATGTGGATCATTTCTGATAATACTCGTTTTTTTCCAATTCTTTTCAGTATCAAGTATTTTGACGTTGTCAAAATCTAACGCTTACATAATGCGACTCAGTTTTGTTTATATTAGCTTTGTGTTCTTTAATACGACATTTTACTTGTCTCTTTGTTTCACCCACATAACTAGCATTACAATCTTTAGAATATATTTTATACACTACATTAGTTTTAGTTAATTTGTCTATTTTATCTTTGCCCCTCACAATAACACCATCAATTTTATTATAAATTTTAGGTATAATTTTGATAGCTTTGTCTTTCATAGAACCAGATATTTTTTTATAAAATTTAGGAATAAAAGGAATATTTAAAGTTGCTTTATAATTAGTTACTGCTCTATTATTAACTTGAACTTTGTTATGACTAGAACTATGTTTTATTTTCTCTAATTGTTTCTTACATTATGATTTATAAACTTTTTTGAGTAACATTTATTTTTTTAAAATTCTTTGACTAGTTTAATATTGGTTCTACGAAATTTTTCAGGTACTAACTAAATTGCCTTGTCCACCAATGTATATACCATCGCCCGCTTCTGTTGTATTGTATGACTAGATTCAAAATGTAAAAATCGTCCTGAAAATTGTTTATTGTTATGACAGATTTGGAGCGATACTGTCTAAAAAAATTAGATTTTATTCCACCGTTCTATTACAGATATGTGGATGATACAATTATGTGTATTCCCGAAAATAAATTAACAAATGTAATTGAAGTTTTCAATAACCACCATGAGAAATTGCAGTTCACTCATGAAAAAGAGAATAATGGTTATATAAGTTTTTTAGAGGTATCACTAATAAGAAATGAAAATAGAAAAGTTATTACTAATTGGTATAGGAAAGATACCTTTTCAGGACGATTTTTACATTTTGAATCTAGTCATACAATACAACAGAAGCGGGCTATGGTATATACATTGGTGGACAAGGCAATTTAGTTAGTACCTGAAAAATTTCGTAGAACCAATATTAAACTAGGCAAAGAATTTTAAAAAAATAAATGTAACTCAAAAAAGTTTATAAATCATAATGTAAGAAACAATTAGAGAAAATAAAATATAGTTCTAGTCATAACAATGTTCAAGTTAATAATAGAGCAGTAACTAATTATAAAGCAACTTTAAATATTCCTTTTATTCCTAAATTTTATGAAAAAATATCTGGTTCTATGAAAGACAAAGCAATCAAAGTTATAACTAAAATTTATAATAAAATTGATGGTGTTATTGTGAGGGGCAAAGATAAAATAGACAAATTAACTAAAACTAATGTAGTGTATAAAATAGATTGTAAAGATTGTAATGCTAGTTATGTGGGTGAAACAAAGAGACAAGTAAAATGTCGTTTAAAAGAACACAAAGCTAATATAAACAAAACTGAGTCGCATTATGTAATCAATGAACATATGCTCGCATATGATCATTCGTTAGATTTTGACAACATCAAAATACTTGATACTGAAAAGAATTGGAAAAAACGAGTATTATCAGAAATGATCCACATAAATCTGCAACATAATGCGCTCAATTGCAAAGTCGATACTAGACATCTTAGCCAACATTACAGTGACATTATCAATAGTATTAAATTAAAATCTAAATTATAATGTGTATCTCTCCACTATGGCATAACCTCAAATCAATGTATATCGATCAGATGTTTGGATAAGGCGAGTGATTGACTTGCATGTTGTTCGATTCTTACTGCGCGTATTATTCTTGACCGATGCGCAGCGCGGTAAATTCAAATATATATTTGTGGTTTTTTTAATTTCTTCCCATTTAGGTTCACAATTAAAAGATTCTTGATAATTATAAAAATTGTTAAGTTAATCTATTATATTTAAAAATTTAATAAAATACTTAACTATTTAAATTTGATTGTTAAAATTTTTATTACCAATTATTATTTGTTTCAACGGGAAAAAAAAAAATTTTTTTATTAAAATGGTAAATTTTAATTTAGACTTATAAAAAAATTTTTTGCGTTCTCTTGTAAATAATCATAAATAATTTATTAATTTTTTATTACTTATCAGTACACATAATGTACGTAATTTGAAGTTTCGCGCCTGTAGTGGGGATGACTGTGTTGTCGATCTGATTAAGATTGATCGCATAGGTGTCTCTGAAAACGGGGCACGTGAGATTTCAAATTTTTCAGTATTAACCGTCTGTGATATACATTGTTTACTTTATTTTAATATTTGACTGCCTTTTGCTTAATATGTGTGATTATGTGTTAATTTATTTTGTAATGTTCTACAAGTATTTATTTAATTTTCAATTTTTTGTGTTGAGTAGGGACACAACAATAGGGGAAATGTATGTTATATATAACCTCAATCTCTGTGCAAAAATTGTTAAACGTTTGTTATTTTAATCATTGTTTTCAATTATAGAGCGACGCATCAGAGATGCTGTTAATATTGTACACTTATATATTGACGAAATAGTAAGTAACTTAGATTTATATATGTAAAAATTGTGTTAAAAAGATGTTGTAAAATGAAATCATTTTTTAATAAAAAAGGTATAGCCTGATGAGGATGGAGTATATTCATCGAAACGTCGCCAAATAAATAGATATGGTTTGTTCATTAATATTGAGGAAAACCTAAACTACTCCTAAAAATACACTGCATGGACGACAAAAAAATACTCAATAAAAAAAAAAAAGATTGATAACATAGTTTATTCTTGCCAAGGTTTTAATAAACCGTATGGCAATTGAAATATATGGTACAAATAAGATGTAAAAAAAATATAAGTGTAGAATTACAAATGCGGCAGTACGTAAGTATAAATATACAATGGAAGTAAGCCATCATACATTATCAATCAATCAATCTCTTATTCTCTCTCTCGCTCTCTATCTCACATTCTCTCGTTCAATCTCTCTCTCTCTCTCTCTCTCTCTCTCTCTCTCTCTCTCTCTCTCTCTCATTCTCTCCTTTTTCCATTGGCCAAGTCGGGCAGGGTGATCTCGCCGTCTGATAAAAGGCCCATCGCTAAGCTCTGCGAAATCTCCAAGATTCTTGAGAAAATTGTACACGAGCAGCTTATGGATTAATTATTAATATTAATTAAAAATAATTTACTCATGGAGAGACAAGCGGGCTTTCGCCGGGGGCACAGTACTCAGATGGCCCTAATTGGCGTACTCGATAATATTAGGAGAGCGATTGATAAGCGCATGATCACCGTCCTCGTTCTGTTCGACTTTTCTAAAGCGTTCGATTC
Organism: Theocolax elegans; assembly: GCA_026168455.1. NCBI lineage: Eukaryota > Metazoa > Arthropoda > Insecta > Hymenoptera > Cerocephalidae > Theocolax > Theocolax elegans. The sequence continues at coordinate 40,844,891 of CM047431.1, read as the reverse complement.
GGTTCCACACGATATCTTATTGCATAAACTGCGTTCTTTGGGCTGTTCCGACACGGTCATGTCCTGGTTTTTCCACTACCTCGTGGGCCGTTCCCAGGCAGTGGTGGATGAACTAGGCTCTAGTTCAGCCTGGCATGACACATCTAGGGGGGTTCCTCAGGGAAGTGTCCTTGGCCCACTTCTTTTCTCTATCTTTATCAATGACTTGCCGAGGGTCTTAAAACACTCCGATCACATGGTTTCCGCGGATGACACCCAAATCTATCACTCTTTCCTTCCTGCTGATCTCGCCCAAGGAGTCCAGAGGATGCAAATGCGGTGGAAAACTGGGCGAGATCAAACGGATTAAATCTGAATGTAAAAAAAACGAAAATGTTGATATTGGGTAGTCATGCTTTTATCTCGCGCATTGATTTAGATTCGGCCCCTAAGATCAAGATCGGTGACAATTTTCTCGTGTATGCTTCAGAGGTCAAGTCACTGGGCGTTTGGATTACCCCCACCCTGGATTGGTCTCGTCAGGTCGCGTCGATATCGCAGCGCGTTCATGGAGTCTTGCACTCTTACGTGATTCATTTTATGAACGGTCATTTTCTAGTCTCTCAGATCAATCTCAATACTGGCGGTTACTCAGTAAATTAGGGATTACTGGAGACACGTCGAATTCCCCATTAAAGTTTTTCACTGCTGATGAACTTATTCAGCACTATTCGTCAGTCAGTAGTCGTCACCCGTGCTGCACTTCCGACTAGTTGCAGGAGATCTTGAGTTTGCTTCCTACCCAGAACTATCCACTTTTCTCATTTGAACCTATTTCTGCTGATGAAGTCAGAAAAGCTCTTTCTTCCTGCCTTCCTAAGGCGAGAAGTCGTAGTTTAGATGGTCTCTACTTATCTTATTTTCTGAATGTTTTTGATGTTATTACCCCGCCACTAACTGTTTTATTCAACCTTTCTTTATCGACTAGTAGATATCCTCTTATTTGGAAGGCAGCAACGATCATTTCTCTTAATAAAATATCTAAACCGTTGTCGCCTTCTGACACTAGACCTATTGCAAATTTACGTCACTTTGCTAAGGTGTTTGATAGGTTCGTAACTCAGCAGATCACCTCTCATTTAGAGTCTAACAGCATTTTATCACCGTATCAATCTAGCTTTTGTAGTTCCTTTAGTACTCAAACTACTTTGCTGAAGCTTACTGAAGATATACGGTTGGGTATTGATCAGGGATTAATTACTCTCCTTATCCTTTTCGATTTTAAGAAAGCATTTGATACGCTAAATCACTTTGAACTCTTACGTATGCTCAAAAATCTGAATTTTGATAATAATGTAATAGAGTGGTTTCATTCTTATCTTACTGGGTGTACTCAGGCCGTCGCTGACCAAAGTGGCGTTCTTTCTCAGCTTGTTAATACTACTTCAGGTGTACCTCAGGGATCGACACCTGGTCCTATTAATTTTCTTATTTTTATAAACTCGATTCTGGATGAGCTGTGTTTCACTAAGGGTCTTTTGTTTGCGGACGATTTACAGTTATATTTACATGTCAAGCCTTGTGATTGTGCCATAGCTATTAATAAGATTATACATGATGGTTTAGATAAATTATGGTTTAGATCTAAATTTTTCTAAAACCAAAGCAATGTTTATAGGATCACCCCAACAACTTAGGTGTATTAGACGTGATCAGCTACTGCCTATCGTCATTGATGGTCATACTATCGACCTAGTTAGTTATACGCGGAACTTAGGTGTAATAATTAATGAAAATCTCCAATGGAATTCACAGGTCTCGAATGTAGTTACTCGTGTGCATGGTGTATTGCACAAGTTGCGAAACAAGGGAAATTTCTTGTCTTATAATGTTAGGAAACTGTTAGTTGCGGCTCTAATATTGCCCCATTTCGACTATGCCTCTGTTGTGTACAATGATATGCCCGATTATCTTAATGTTAAGCTCCAAAGATTACTTAACACAAGTGTTGGGTACGTTTTTCGTCTCAGAAAGGATGCTAGGTTAATGCCATTTTATTCTAAACTTAAATGGCTATCGGTAAATTCTAGGCGGCAATATTTCTTAGGTACCCTAGTATATCAGATTCGTACCACTCTGAAACCTGATTATCTGTATGCATTATTACCTCCGCCAAGGAGTGAATTACGCCGTTCTGAACGCACTAAATATTCATGTTTTGAGCGTCCTATCCCAAATACGAGTACCTACCAACATTCGTTTACCATTAAGGCGATGGATCTGTGGGATTCGTTACCAACGGAGATTAAACTAACAAGGGAAGTACATAACCTCCGGGAAACGGATCTCATCCTAACTTTGGTATGTCTTTTACAATATAAAAATATGAAGAAAGCCAAGTTATTTCTTGCCAATGGCCACTTTTACGGAAGTTATTCGACATCCAATAATAATAGCAATAAAAATTACTTCTAATTCGGTCGCTTACAACTCCGAAACAAATAAAGATAAACAATCGAACCTACAACCAGAAGAAAGTTGAGTTCAAGTGGATATGGTTTGAAAAAAAAGAAGCTCAAATTGCTTAATTTGAAGCAAATTTATGAAGAAAATAAGAAATTAAAAACTATTAGGCCAAAATTTAATATGAAAAATGTATTGTTTCTTTTGGCCTAATAGTCTTCAATTTCTTATTTTCTTCATAACTTTGCTTCAAATTAAGCAATTTGAGCTTCTTTTTTTTCAAACCATATCTACTTGAACTCAACTTTCTTCTGGTTGGTTCGATTGTTTATCTTTATTTGTTTCGGAGTTATAAGCGACCGAATTAGAAGTAATTTTTACTGCTATTATTATTGGATGTCGAATAACTTCGGTAAAAGTGGCCATTGGCAAGAGATAACTTGGCTTTCTTCATATTTTTATATTATAAAAGACATACCAAAGTTAGGATGAGATCCGTTTCCCGGAGGTTATGTACTTCCCTTGTAAGCCCTAGTGTAGCTATTTTTAAGAATCGTTTATATGCGCAATTATTAATTTCTAGTTTAAATTCTCTTTAATAATTTTGTATATTTTTCTTTAGCCTGCGTTATTGTTAAGTTTTATATTAGCGTTTCTAATTATTAGCGTTTAATATTACTACTATACAAATTTCTTTCTTGCCTTTAGGTTAAATCTTAACCTAGGCATCAATAAATTGTTTTTCAATCAATCAATCACTCTCTCTCTCTCTCTCTCTAACTCTTATTCTCTCTCTCTAACTCTCATTCTCTCTCTTTTTCTCTCATTTTCATTATCTGCCTATATATTTCTCTATCTCTCCCTCTTATGTCTCTCTCGGTCTGTCTCATTATCTCGCACGCCAAGATGATGTTTGTCGGACGGACGGACGGACATTATTATTTATCGTTAATAATTTTTTGTCAGTAATATGAAGCATTATCTTATGTAACACATATTTATCATAAAATATATATGTTTTATGTATTTTTCGCAAGAATTGGGAAGTTTTTGCAAAATCGCTCAAAAAGATAACTTTAATATAATGTAGATTACTGAATTCCAGGCTATTGCAAAAAAATTTCAATCTCTAAATTTATCAATCGAGGAGTACGAATATGTATTAGAAAAAACATATGCCGTTGCTTATTTACCGGCCAATTATATAAATGAAGGATTCCTTCACGTTTCCAACTTAATTGACGAAATATATCAAAGAAACGAATCTCAGCGGGATGCATTGCAAAGTTTCAATACATACTTGCGTATATTTTGGCTTCCTTTAAAGGATATTTTAAGTGTATATAACAATCCAATTAAAACGAATAACACCTGCGAAAATTTCCACTTGCATGCAGGTAAAACTATGGGAAATTGTCCGAATATTTGGAAAATGTTTTGGAAAAGTCATACTTTTCCTTTTTACTTTTTATTTTATCAGTAGAATCAAAAGTTAATACTTCTATCACATGAACTTGTATATTAGTAGGAAAATTTGTCGATCGTCAGACAATATTAGATTTTTAAATTGTTCTTATTTCCCGGTTCTCAGAAATTTAAATGCCTGATTTGACAGTTGTACAGTGTTTACGTTATATTACCTTTGGCGATATATATATATATATATATATATATATATATATATATATATATATATATATATATAATATATAAATATGTATGTAATATATAAATAGGCTATGACGGGATCTCTGTTCCCATGCTAAAATGCTTGGCACCTCAGATAGCACCGCACCTGGCTGATCTGTTTAATTCCTCTCTTACAACAGGTTCCTTCCAGGAGCCCTGGACTAAATCCTTACTTTTTCCACTGGCTATGTCGAGCATGGTGATCTCGCCGTCTGATACCAGGCCCATTGCTAAGCTCTGCGAAATCTCCAAAATTTTAGAGAAGCTAGTCCACGAACAACTTACTGATTTTATTAATTCCAATAACTTAATTATTGAGAGACAAGCGGGCTTTCGCCGGGGTACAGTACCCAGACGGCACTAATTGGTGTTTTGGATGATGTTAGAAGAGCGATTGACAAGCGCATGATTACCATCCTCATCCTGTTCGACTTTTCCAAGGCGTTCGATTCGGTGCCGCACGATATTATGCTCCGTAAACAGCGTTCTTTGGGGTGTTCGGATATAGTTTTAACCTGGTTTTTTCTCTACCTTGTGGGCCGTTCTTAAGCAGTGGTGGACGAACTAGGGAATACCTCGGCCTGGCTTGACACATCCAGGGGAGTTCCACAGGGCAGTGTCCTGGGCCCTCTTTTGTTTGCAATTTTTATTAATGACTTGCCGAGTGTTTTATAGCATTCTGACCACATGATTTTCGCGGATGAGACCCAGATCTATCATTCTTTTTACCCGGCGGATCTCGCTCAGGGAGTCCAGAGAATTTCAGAGGATGCCAACGCGGTGGATGAATGGACGAGGTCAAATGGGCTAAGTTTAAACGTGAAAAATACGATGGTGATGATCTTGGGGAGTCAAGCCTATACTTCGCGCATTCAGCTGGATTCTGCTCCGAAGGTTAGAATTGGAAATAACCTACTGAATTATGAATTGCAAGTCAATTCATTGGGCATCTAGATAACTCCTACCCTGCATTGGTCTCGTCAGGTTGCGTCAATCTCACAGCGCGCTCATGGAGTCCTCCACTTCTTGAGATTTTTCCGACGGACACTCTCGCGCCAGAACCGTAAACATTTAGTCGAGTCGCTTGTTCTCCCACACTTTGATTATGCGTGCGCAGTCTTCCATGACTTAGATGCGACCAGGAATTTGCGACTCCAACGACTCTTGAATGCTTGTGTTCACTTTGTGTGGAGGAACATACCCTGGCGCGAGCACGTGACACCATACCGTCTGAAGCTGGGATGGCTGTCGGTTGAGCTCAGGAGATCCCTTTTCATTGGCTGTAGCGCTTATAATATCCTTTCTCACAATTCCCCGTCCTACATTGCACGCCATTTCATCGTACGTGATTCCTTATTTTCATCCCGCTCATCCTCTCGCCACTCTCCCTTATCCCTCTTTTATCTCCCTCCCAGAACCGAAGCCCTAAACAACTCCTTCCTAATCACTGCCTCTCGTCTCATAAATCATCTACCTTCCACTGACTTCGACCAGCTCCTCTTCACTCCCTTTAAAGCTTCCTTATTATCCTATCTTACTGAGCTTGACCGACAAGCCTGGGATTCGAGGATGTCGGTTGAAGGCATAGTGTGCCCTCCCTTGCCTGATTTATGAAATGAAATGAAATAAAATGGTGTTAAGTATTTATAATTCTAGTCGCTCTCTTATTTTATTTATTTATTTTTATTTTATTTTTCGCGCTGACGTCATCGTTTGTTTTATTTTATTTTGTTTTATTTTATTTCATTTTTACATTTTATATTTCTATTTTATTTTATTTTATTTTAATTTTGTTTTAATCTCTCGGACAATCGCCCATAGTCAAATGAATGTTGTATGCGCTTGATTTTCATCGCTTTATTTTATTGTTTTTATACTGTTATGTTAAATTTTTTTGTATTTGTGCGTTAAATATTTATTTATTGTTATTTTGTTATTTTGTTATATTGTTATTTTACCACTTCTTTTTTCTTTTTTCTTCGACACGTTTTTATTTGTATTTATATAATTCTATTTTTATTTTATAATTTGTACCTGCGACTTATTTTACTAAAGTGTGTACGGGGTTTTCCCCAAACTACCCAATAAAGATCTCAATCAATCAATTAATCAATCTCTCGCACGCCAAGATGATGTTTGTCGGACGGACGGACGGACATTATTATTTATCGTTTGTTTTTTTAATATCACTTAATACTGATTATAATAATTTTTTGTCAGTAATATGAAGCATTATCTTATGTAACACATATTTATCATAAAATATATATATTTTATGTATTTTTCGCAAGAATTGGGAAGTTTTCGCAAAATCGCTCAAAAAGATAACTTTAATATAATGTAGATTACTGAATTCCAGGCTATTGCAAAAAAATTTCAATCTCCAAATTTATCAATCGAGGAGTACGAATATATATTAGAAAAAACATATGCCGTTGCATATTTACCGGCCAATTATATAAATGAAGGATTCCTTCACGTTTCCAACTTAATTGACGAAATATATCAAAGAAACGGATCTCAGCGGGATGCATTGCAAAGTTTCAATACATACTTGCGTATATTTTGGCTTCCTGTAAAGGATATTTTAAGTGTATATAACAATCCAATTAAAACGAATAACACCTGCGAAAATTTCCACCTTGCATGCAGGTAAAACTATGGGAAATGGTCCGAATATTTGGAAAATATTTTGGAAAAGTCATACTTTTCCTTTTTACTTTTTATTTTATCAGTAGAATCAAAAGTTAATACTCCTATCACATGAACTTGTATATTAGTAAGAAAATTTGTCGATCGTCAGACAATATTAGATTTTTAAATTGTTCTTATTTCCCGGTTCTCAGAAATTTAAATGCCTGATTTGACAGTTGTACAGTGTTTACGTTATATTACCTTTGGCGATATGTATATATATATATCCATTTTACGTGATTATCACATAAATATCCACGTGATAATCAGGTGATATATGAAAATTTTTGTTTTTTTCATAAATGTAATATTAGACACCGAGTTCATGGGATTCAATTTCACAGAAACTAAACTGGTCATTTGGTTTTGACAAAAAAATCCTTTATTAGCCACGTTCTTAATATACGAGGCAAAGTAAATGCATAGAATACGATCAAAGTCGCTTTTACCTTCCTATTTTGCCTCCATATAAGCCCTACGCGCATGCTAATCTATAGCGAGTTACTGGCAGCCACCTATCGGTCGAAACGGTTTCGAAATATGACTACTGAACCTGCTCACGGTATTACCAGTTACGACCGATAGGTGGCTGCCAGTTACCCGCTATAGATTAGCGTGCGCGTAGGGCTTATATGGAAGCAAAGTAGGAAGTTAAAAGCGTCTTTGATCATATACCGTGCCTTTACTTTGCCTCGTATATTAATAACGTGGCATATAAAGGATTGTTTTGTCAAAACTGAATTGCCAGTTCGGTTTCTGTGAAATTGCATCCCATCAACTCCGTTTCTAAGATTACTTTTTTAAAAAAACAAAAATTTTCATATATCACGTGAATATCTACGTGATAATCACGTAGAAAAATGGTCGAAAATCTCACGTGATGATCACGTTATAATTTTTAGTAGGGTAACACCCCCCCCCCCTTTCAAAATGAAATATATATATATAATATAAAGGAGATGTATATATTATAAATATATTATCATCATATTATTATTAAATAAATTTCCACACCACCCTGGAGGTACTATTATGGTGCATTGGGTTTTATACAAAAAATTTAGCATATTAAATTTAAAAAAAATTTATAAATAAAATTTACCAAAATTTTAGTATAATGAAGTAAAGTAAAAATTATAAAATAAAGATAGATGTGTATTAAAAACATAACGAGGAAACCCATCGCCGTTAGCCATACACCACGTTATGTCAAAAAAAATGATTTTAAACAAAATTCATAAATATAAACTTAAACTGCAAATTTTATATTATATGAATTTTTTTAATTTATAATTTACATTATAATAAATAATTATAAATTTAATCAAAATTTAACTTACCTAAAATAGTAAATTTAAATTGTTAAACTGATCTAAATAATACTTCACCTCCTAGAATTAATTTATGTAATGGCAAAGGATCATCGTCTAAAAGTTCTATATCCTCGATATTTTGTACTTTTAATATAATAAAATTTTCTTCTAAAATAAATAAATTTTCGTATTAATTTGAGAACTATTTAAAATATTTTAGTTACTTTCAAATAATAACCTGTATCTTCTATTTCCCCAATAATTCGTAATTTGCACCCTCTTTTAAAATTTGAATTTTGATTTATAATTATATCTATTTTATTTCTTCCGTTAGTTATGGAGCCCAAATATTTATTTTGCTTGTTGTTAACAAATTCATTTCTTAAATAACCTTCTGTTTCTAATAAATAAATATTTGTTTATATAAATTATTATTTTATATAAATATACATTTTCTTCTCACTTATATATCCATGCAATTTTGAAATTTCATCAAAGGCAATAACACTTAAATTTGATGTATTTCTTCGGATATTAAATTCTCCTAAATTAGTAATTTTTGAAAAGTTTTTCAAATGTAATTCATATTTCATATTTCCACTGTTAAAATTTGAGGGTTCCTTAGCCATTACTGTTTCTAAAAGAATTATCTACAAGAATACAATAATTTGGAATTATATTTAATTTTTAAATCATTGTATTTTATATCCATATTATATATTATATCTATAGAAAACTATATGTTAGTATACTTGATTTATGTTTATTTTATTTTCAAATAATTTTGCATCTCCATTTCAGGCATTACACTGAATTTTGGATCCGTCATTATTATTTAATACAAATTTAAAAATTTCATAACTTTTATCAGTATTTCTGGACGTAATTGTTTTTGTCTTATCTATTGATTCTACGTATCCAACAACCATTCTATACAAATAATTATTTTTAATTTAATTTTTATATTATATTGCGTTAAACAAAGATAATACTTGTAATATTTGTATCATTTTATAAATACTTACACACTTTTATCACCAATATGAATTTTATTTTTTAAAAATCATTATTTGTAAATGGAATCTCGGAAAAATCAATTTTTGTTTTGTTTATTTTTAACAATTTCTTTATTACTATTAATTTGTTTTCTATTGATTGACATGGCTATGTGAAAATAAAATCATTCGAAAATTTCTTTCCAGACGATATTTTCAATTTCATTTTGGTTTTCAGAGTTATTTTCAATATATAAATTATTTGGATTTTTACACCGAGAAAGAGCTACATATAATTGACCATGAGAAAATAGAGGTCTACGATAATATATTTCTAAACTATCAAAACTTTGTCCTTGCGATTTATTTATTGTTATTGCAAATGCTAATATTACAGGAAATTGTTTTCGATGCAAAATGAATGGTAATTTAGAAATTTCACCTGTGTCTAAAGTTATTCTTGGTATAAATGAAAATTTCTCCCTTTTTATTTCCTGTTACAATCATAGCTTTTATATTATATTTATGTAACTCGATTATTTTTAAACGCGTCCCATTACACAAACCATCATTAATGCTTATATTTCTTATAAGCATTACAATCGCGCCTATTTTTAAAATTAATTTATGGAATGGTAATCCTGGAAGCTTAAGAGAATGTAAATATTCTATTGGATAATTTAATTGCATACTTTCATCATTCTGATCTACCCCTTTAGCAGTTGCATAATCAATACTTAAATAAATTTTTTCTTTTGAATGAATTTTGTTTAATACTTTTTTATTTAAATTATATATATCTTCATTATGACACGCTAATATAGCTTTATTTAATAGATAATTTGTGTTTATTATAATAAAACCATAAATTTTTTCGCAAATATCATCAGTTTTCCATGAATCTTTAATTTTTAATGAGGTTAGGTTTCCTTCACCGATTTGTAATAGAAATTTTGAAGAACTTTTATCACACGATCTCATATTTTTATTTTATAGATTCCTTTACTATTGAATTTCGGCAACCGTTTTTAATGACAGGTCAAATTTGTCTAAAATTACCTCCCAAAATTATTAATTTTCCTGCGAATGGAATTTTTTCATTTGAACAACAATCTCTTAAAGTTTTATCTACTATTTCTAATGCTTTTTTAGGTAGCATAGATGCTTCATCCCAAATTATTATGTCACATTCACGTAATTTTTTTTTATCTGATTTTAATTTTAAAAAAGTCGTTTCTATATTTGACAAATCTAACGGTAATTTAAAAGTTCTGTGACTCGTCATACCTTCTGGTAGTAAAATTGATGCAATATCAGTCCAAGCCATAGATATAACATTTTTTCCTTGCCCTAAATAATAATAAATAATTGTTTTATAAAGAAAAGTTTTTCCTGTACCGCCAGGCCATCAATAAAAATCATGTTATTATTTGATTGTGTAATATAATTAAATAAATATTTTGATCTTCATTAAGTTTATTTTTATGATCAATAAATAAATTCATATTTGCGTCCTTCATTAATTTTATAGCATTTAAATCTACTTCATTTTCATTATTAATAATTTCTAGTAATCCAAAATCGGAAATAGAAAGATTTTCTAAATTTAAAATTTTATTAATATGTTTTAAAGCATTACATTCCTTATTTTCTTTGAAATCTTCACATAAAATTTTTTTAAAATTATCCCATATTTTACAAACTGAAGATGAAGTATCAGCAATTAAAAACCACGAAAAAAATTTTCTAAATTCTTTTGGCATCAGAATACTTGCTGCTTCTTCAAAAATTTTTAAAATTTGTTCATCGGTTTCTACTAATCCCATGGCTATAGCTGCTTACGGTGTCCACCTACCACCTATGTGTTTGGGTGCTTTTAATGAATTTGTTCATTTATCACTACTGCTACGGCAGCGGCGGCGAACTATATTTTATATTATATAGAGTGTGAGGCGAGCCTCACTAGCCCACATACAAATACATATTATCAGGGGGGGGGGGAGATTGTCAGAGCGGGGCACACCTAAAACAAAAACATATATATTAGTAATCAAGAAACAAAAACTTATGAATATAAATTAATATAATAGGAAGAAATGAATAAAAAAGAATGAATATATGTATAATGTTATTACCTGGATACGTACTGGAATCCTGGGCTCCAATAGTGGTCCAGCGATGACTACTCGTACTCTGGAGGACTTCTTGGGTAACCTTCGCTGGTGATCCTGAGGGTTCGCTAGAGTATATGGATGGTTCCTGGGCCTCCTGTAAATAAAATAATCATAAGTAAAATAATATTAAAGAATGTAGGATAGGTTAGGATAAATATAATAGATATATGGGATATAAGGAAATATTTGTTTTGTATGGGAAGTTTGAGGTTAGGAATAAGTAAACATTGGTTTAAGAATATAGGCCCGAGCCATTCTCGTCACCGACGTTCACCGAAGGATAGGATGGAAAATAATTATGTTTTTTTATATCTATGTTGAGGAAAATGTAAGGAAATAAAGGAGATGGAGAAAAATGGAAGGCAACACAAGAAACGATACCACCTACCGTACAAGCGAAGTCTACCTGTGTCCATCGATGCCGTCTGCACCTGTCCTCGTCCACGGGAGCCAACGTTGCGGTGATCCTACCCAGGTACGGAGTTCCATCGGCGAAGAGGTTGACCCCGTTGAACACCGACGAAACTCACGACTTAGGAAAATGTATACGGGTATACGCGCACGTAGGCAAACAACGTGTCTATATCTCCCGTCGAGCGTGACAGTGGGGGAAGTCTTCTCGCTCTCGCACAACTGCTCGATGCAAGATGGTGGTGCACCGCGGGGGAACGGAGGAACGAGCGGGAACGATCCAGATAGACTCCCCGTGTGTAAGAGAGAGAGAAAGAAGATATACTGATGCAATGGGGGAGGTGGAGAATTCGCCCGCTGCGGATTTTTTCGCAAGAGTTGTACCGCCACTAGGAGAGAGGTTGAAGAAGAGAGGAATAGGTGGCGGTACAGTAGTTGGCAGGAAATTCAAACCAGACGATAGGAGAACGGGATTGGAGAAGAACAACGGCAAAGAAGGATACGAGTAGCGCCGTGTAACGGAAAAACGGAAAAGGATATCAAGGAAGAAGAACGACCAGACACTCACCGCCGATACCTTGAAGGAGACGCATCGAGATATTTTGTTGAGAGATAGTAATTGATAGTTAATCGTGAGGAATAGATATTCGGAATCATAAGGAGGAATTGTCCTTAGCTGAAGGGATATTGGAGAAATTAATAATAAAAAAAAGGAATACAACCATCTTAAATTAGAAGTTCGGATATTTAAGGAGAAGGAATAGAACAGAGGAGGAGAATAAAGTAAAAGCGGTGAGTGGTCTGCACGTGGCCATTTTATATTTTTTTTCCGTAGTGAATCGGGTTCCTCACCGCGGTAGTTAATAATTTTCGGGATATTCGCAACCTTTTTTTTTGATTGGATTAAATCCGCATTAATATATATATATAATTTACGGTGTTTTATTAGAAAAGTGTGACGGGAAGATCGGGCCCGTATAAAATAACATTATATTCGAAAATTGTTGTCGGGAATAAATTTATATAATTAAACTATAATAAATGTGTTAATGGAAGTGTTCATATATTCTCGTAGTAATTATTTTTAACACCATTGAGTCTCCTCATCCCCCTTTTCTAATCAGTGTCGTTCCCGCAACGACGGCACCACGAACCCGAGACCAGAGTCGGCGACAGCAGTGAGGAGGATAATATAAATATATATACGTATTATTAATATTGCTAATCAAGAAAATAGTATAAGGTAGAAGTATATTCTACGTGGCGTAATGCGCGAGTAGTTCTCCTGAATTTATTCAGATTTTTTCTGGGCCATTATTTTAAGTTACAGAGAGTCAAAGTTGACATTTTAGCACTTTTTTGCATTATATGCCCATTTTCATGAATTTTTAGCTCCCAGGGGATGCATTTTTCACTAAAAACATAAGTATGACTTTTTTTGTAAAATTTTCCGAACTTTTCATTAAAAATACTTTTAAATGTATGCTGTCACACTCTTGTAAGCCATTTAAACCTTAAATAGTGAACATCAGCAATTCTACTCCGGACTCTGGTAACTTAATACTGTCTAAAAGTTGTCTTTTTATAGTCAGAAAGTGCCTAAAGATTTCCAGAGTGGGTCTAAATCATTAAGATCACTTATAGTCAAAATATCCGGGAAAAGTGCCCGAAATATTAATAGAAATGTATATTTGTTGCCTTATAACAATGAATCTAGTAGCATGATCATTGCAAAAAAATTTATGCACTTACCTTGAAATGGTAGAAAAGTACCTCCACTTGTTTCAGTATCCATCTAATCCCCTGTAAGCTGCTAAAAATACAAATATTAGTATAAAATTATAAAAAATTATTTTTTAAACATTTATAATGCTGGATTTTTAGTTTTACATCCCTTACAAGAATTATAATACTAATTTGAAGGATCACTATAAAAGTATCAACATTATTATTATTATTATTCAGCAATACATTGTTTAGATTTCACAAACTTGTCACTGTCACGTTATCATATTACTCATTATAATTTCAGATCCGATTTATTTATATATTTTTTGTATTAAATACGTATATTCAGTTATTGTAATAATAATGTTTATATATTTATAGTAATCCTTCAAATTAGTATTATAATTCTTGTAAGAGATGTAAAACTAAAAATTCAGCATTATAAATGTTTAAAAATTAATTTTTTACATTTGTATAATAATATTTGTATTTTTAGCAGCTTACAGGGGATTAGATGGATACTGAAACAAGTGGAGGTACTTTTCTACCATTTCAAGGTAAGTGCATAAATTTTTTTGCAATGATCATGCTACTAGATTCATTGTTATAAGGCAACAAATATACATTTCTATTAATATTTCGGGCACTTTTCCCGGATATTTTGACCATAAGTGATCTTAATGATTTAGACCCACTCTGGAAATCTTTAGGCACTTCTGACTATAAAAAGACAACTTTTAGACAGTATTAAGTTACCAGAGTCCGGAGTAGAATTGCTGATGTTCACTATTTAAGGTTTAAATGGCTTACAAGAGTGTGACAGCATACATTTAAAAGTATTTTTAATGAAAAGTTCGGAAAATTTTACAAAAAAAGTCATACTTATGTTTTTAGTGAAAAATGCATCCCCTGGGAGCTAAAAATTCATGAAAATGGGCATATTATACAAAAAAGTGCTAAAATGTCAACTTTGACTCTCTGTAACTTAAAATAATGGCCCAGAAAAAATCTGAAAAAATTCAGGAGAACTACTGGATACCTCTAAAACATATCCCCACAGTTATAGCAATATTTATTTTTTTCATCTTCGATGTCACAGAGAACCACCCATATATATATATATATGGGCTATTTCACGTCAAGTGGTACGATGAAAATTTGAAATCGCTCCAAAATTTGAGAACAGGCTGGAAATATCTTCAAGAAGATAGAAAAAAATTTTAAGTGTTAAAAATAATTTGCCTAAAAGTTATTCCACCATGAAAAATGGAAATTCTTCAATTTTTTTAGAAAAATTTCTATTTTCAAAGCCATTTATCTCAAAATCTATTAATTTTTTTGAAAAAACATTACAAACAACTTTTGTTCAAAATAATCTTTAGAACCTATCTACCAGGGTTACAATTCTTAATTTTCAAATCTCGAAGAGATAGAACGCCCGTAAATATTGAATATCAAAAAAAGGCGACCACACCACAATCGATTTTGATCTAACACCGCTCAAAAGATCACATTTTTTGAGAGCTTTCGAATGGCGATGGTTAGATTATTGGCCAAGACCGCTGTTGTAGGTTATGCCCTAAAATACATGAAAATTAGAGATTTTATGAGGTTTATGAGGCATAACTTACACCAGCGGTCTTGGCCAATAATCTAATCGCCGCCATTCGAAAGCTCTGAAAAAATGTGATCTTTTAAACGGTGTTAGATCTAAATCGATTGTGGCGTGGTCGCCTTTTTGATATTCAATATTTATGGGCGTTCTATCTCTTCGAGATTTGAAAATTAAGAATTGTAACCCTGGTAGATAGGTTCTAAAGATTATTTTGAACAAAAGTTGTTTGTAATGTTTTTTCAAAAAAATCAACAGATTTTGAGATAAATGGATTAGAAAATGGCAATTATTCTAAAAAATTGAATAATTTCCACTTTTCATGGTCGAATAACTCTTAGGCAAATTATTTTTAAAACCTAAAATTTTTTTTGTATATTCTGGAAGATGTTTCCAGCCTGTTCTCAAATTTTGGAGCGATTTAAAATTTTCATCGTACCACTTGTGAGTGTGTGTGCGGCGGAATATTTATATAATATATATATATTTTAAAATTGTTTTTTCAAGAATACATAATATATATATTTTTTCCGTGCGCAAAAAAAAAAGGTTGTGAACATAACTTGAAAGAATGTGTATTAGTTTACTCATTCTTGATAAAACTCATAAAATTTTTAAATGTACACTCAATAATAATAACGGATCTAAAATTCAATGTAATGCTTTAAATGTAGATGCAAAATTATTTAAAGACTAAATAACTATTAATCAAGTATAACATACATTTTTCCAAATATCCATATGTTATATATAATGGGTTAAAAATTAAATACATTAATTATTGTATTTTTAAGATAATTCGATTATAAACAGTAACGGCAAAAGAAAATTTAAATTTTAACAGTGGTAATATAAAATACGAATTACATTTAAAAAGATTTTCAAAAGGTATTAATCTAGAAGCATTTAATTTAAATATTTTTTAATTTAATATTTCAAAATTGAATGGATATACAAGTGTGTAGATAATGTATATTTATATAACACAATATTTTAAATAAGCAAGTATGTATTTATTAGAAACAGAAGGATATTTAAGAAATGAATTTGTTTATAATAATCAAAATAAATATTTGGGCTCTGCATAGGAAAAATAAATTGGATATAATTATTGATTAAAACGCAAATGTTGAAAGAAGGTGCAAATTACGAATTAAGGGAGCAATTTTGGCATTGCCCACGGAGTATCTACGGAAAATCCCCGAATCCACGCAGCAAGGAAACGCTGACTCCAGGAGCCTCCCGCCACAGGCGAAACGCTCCTCGAGCAGCCGATCCGCCGAATTCGTGGCAGAACAAAGCCATCGCCAAAACAAGGCGGACGCAGAATAGAACCGAAACCCGGACCAGGCAGTCGCAGTAGAAAGTCATCGCCCAGACGAGGCAGTCACACTCAGAGAACAGAATCAGCGTCCAAACCAGACTGGACAGAACAGATTCAACGCACAGACGAAGCGATCGAACAGAGAAGATCTGTTGACGCACCACGATCGACGCACGCACAGACAAGCTCGTACACACATGCACACACACGCACACAGAGCCCTTTCTCCTAAATTAGGAAGAATTAATGACAGTAAAGGAACTTCATCTTTCTTATTCAACCCGATCCTCCAATCGTGCCTACCAGCTTCGGTTGGTGGTAATCCGCAACCTGAATCCCACACAATCTCAAGTTACGTACGTAACATAATATTAAATTGGCATCCCTTGTGGGGAGTTGCGAAGAGGATCGTCGGGAGATACAAAGACGCATCGAAACTTGAAAGGCCATTCAAGAACACAACGATCAACCGCCTAAGCACCGTAGAAGGTCCATCAGGCAACTAAGAGACAGGGATCAGTCCGTCAACAAACCGCCTACGCACCAAAAAACGAGCAATTATTTCTCAAATTTAAACAGAGTCCTTATCAGCGTCGTCTGTACTATCACAAAGGGCATCTGCCCCATGTTGAGCGCCTGCTCCTACTAGGGAAAGGGCATCTGCCCCAACACGAACAACTGTTCCACCGTTGGACGAACTTCAATTCAATCCGCCGATTAAGCGCCATTCACATTGCCACTCTCCTCACGCCGAGTCATCCGTAATCGCAGGCTCCGTCAGACCACAGCCACCATCATGATTCACCCTCACACCGTTCTCTTCGTGCTGTAAGTCCTTGTATTTCGAAACATTTCGGGAAAAATTCCTTGCCACAAATTTTATTCGTATTTTCGATCGCCATATTTGCGTTAAGTTAAATTAAAGGTAGCAAGCAGCATTGCAATTTCAGGTATTACACTGTATTTCACTGATCTATACGCTTATTAATATTACGGTAAATCATACACTTATTACTTATTAAACTTATTACAATAAATTATGTCGTTCACCGGATTTTTCGGTCGCTCTCGCAGCAAACGCAGCTTATCGGGAGATAACAAAAGGTCCAGAAACCGCGGCAGTTCACTGTCCCCCGTACGCGCGAGCCCGAGTATAGATGACTTATTTAACAATCTCAAATCAGACGACTTTCGTAAAATCAATAAAATTTTCGAACGATTAACGGGAGAGGAAAAGACTATATTTTTAGCCAAACACGTTACGGATAATTTACCGCGTCCGTTTACACCCTTAGACAGACCAGCCCAAATTGAGCCCTTAGAAACTCCGTTAAAACAGTCACATATTACAGAAAAACGCGACTTATTGAACGAACACTTAAACGCCGAAGCTTCTGGTTTTTCTTTAAATCCTCCAAATGCAAATTGTAACCCCGTAATAAATATGAGCGCCGGCACGTGTCAACCAGCGGCCCTAACGGAAGGAACGATATACAATAATAAATTAACACATTCGACCGCCGCGACCGCACAATCAACAGAACCCTTAAAGGCGCAAACAGAACCGGTTTCAACTTCCTGGCTAGATCACGCACTACTGAATCAGTCATTACAACATATTATAGCAGTACAGAAACAATTATCCGAAATGATGCAAAACTCAGTATCCACCTTGTCTAATCAACCCGCGATAAATCCGAATACTTTAATACATTCCAAACAGCCCGTTGCATCAACACCATATCGCGAATTCCCTTTGACAAACGGAAAACCTACAGAGAACGCGTTTAGTAACGCCAATAATAATAACGATATCCGCAGCGATCATGTTACTAATAATATAACTGCATCTTCAGCACGCGTGAATCGTCTAACTATATCGCAGGCGATAAACCTTATTCCAATTGTTAACGGTGAGCCGGATAATCTAAATTTATTCTGCTCTTCAGTTAGACGAGCTTTGGAATTATTAGGGCCCGAACACGAGGGAGACATTTTACTCGCGCTCGCCGGCAAATTAACGGGCAGAGCAGCGGACGGTTATACCTCTCGATTGACTAGTTATAGAAATTTAGAAACCCTCCTATCAGACCTAACCACTCAGTACACAAACGTAGGGCTGGCAGATCAGGTTATGACTGAGATCAAATTAGTTAACCAACTTCCAGGCGAGAGCGTAGTAGATTTTGGACTAAGGATTCAAAAACTACATAATCAGTTACTCACTATATGCGAATCGGCTCCGAATTTAGAGACGTGCGATCGCGAATGCAGGCGTAAGGAAGCAGACCGTCAAGCTTTACAACAATTTATTTTCGGTTTGTCAACACCCATTAGACCATCAGGTACACAGCGAGCGCCCCGAAACGCTTAGCGCAGCAATAAGAGCGGCCGCAAATTTCGAATCTATTCAAGAGGCTCGCCGCGCCAACGCGCATCAACACCAATCGGGAAATGTATCGTACCAGTTAGCAAATCCGGGCCCAAAGATCCCAACACCAGCTACCGAGTCTGCAACTATCTTAAAAATGTTAGCAGAAGCACTACAAGGCAGAAAGTGTAATTATTGCGCCACAACCACCCACGAGGAGCAGGATTGCAGGAAAAAGAAAATAGAGACACTCTTTTGCGATTACTGTAAAAGACCGGGCCATATATATACCGAATGCATAAATCTTAAGAGAGACCTGCAGAGTAATAGAGTAGGGGCTAATATCGCGAACGACGAGAACAATAATCGAGACCTAGGGTATTCAAACCAACAAAACAGAGTTCGATTTAGCGACTACCGTAACCAGGGAAATTACCCGCAGCAGCAACGTTATAGGAGAGAAATCGACCGCGGCCCAACGAGTTACCAACATCGAGACCAATATACTCGACGCGACGGAGATTACAAAAAATTCAGTAACGATTAACGCCAATATTCACGCAATAAGCCAATAGGTCAACGAGACAGAGAATATACGCGAGACGCGTACACGAATCCACGCTGCGTCGATAATGAATATTATTATAACCGCGGAACAACCCAAGGACAGAGACATTCTACGAGCAGCGATTTAAACTCGCAAGACGCTCGGCGCTACCCTAAGGCACCGAGCGCGTAAGCGTGGGTATAGCCACGCCTGCGTCGCCCACAATAATAGCCAACATTAATTTTTTAAAAACGGAACGGCAACCTCCCATTGTGGTTCTAGAAAAAAAATACAACAATAAAAAATATAAGTTTTTTCGCCGACACTGGCGCTGATATTTCCGTGATTAAACAAGGGCTTTTAAGACCCGAAACATTTATTGATAGGAGTCTGGTTATCGAAGTAAGAGACGTAACGCCAGGTTCATCATATACGCTAGGTAAAGCATTATTTAATTTAAACGGTATCACATGCAATGTACATGTTGTATCAGACGATTTCCCCATAAGCAGAAACGAATTGCTGGGATGGGATGTAATAAGTGATTTTTCCGGCGTGATAGACGCCGTCGCGATGAATTTAAAATTAGGGAACCTGGTAATACCCTTCGAAGTTAGCGAAACCATTGAGATTCCTCCGCGAATGCGAAGAGTTATAAGCGCACGAGTACTTAACACGGAAGTTAAAATAGGTTGGGTACCACTGACCTTTATAAAAGACGGAGTATTATTTCGAAACTTCGTAGCAGAAAACCACAATGGCAGCGTATTTGCCGAGTGCATTAACCTAACGTCCGAATCTATACATATTCCCGTACCCATAGTGAAATTGCATGAATGTGAAACTGTTAAACATTGGACGACTGAAAATGTCGCCAAGGACGGCCAAGAAAGCGATCGAATATCGCAAGGCGCGTGCATAAGACGCCTAGTAAGCGAAAACCGCGACGCTCACACCAAAGTACGCGACTTAAACGAAATATTATTATACGATGATTGTAAAAGAGCAAAACGAGTAGACAAAATAATGCAATTAGCCGATTTAGATGGCTGCAATCGCGAAGAAATGGAACACATAAGAGAAATCATAAACGAATTCCCAGCAGCATGCAGCCTTGAAGGAGAACCGCTCCCGGCCACTCATTTGGTAACGCATAAAATACAGCTCTCTACCAATAAACCGATAAAAGCAAAAAGATACAGATACCCACCCGCGCTAAGAGAACAAATGGAATTAGAAATACAAAAATTGATTGATCAAGACGTTGTTGAACCGTCCACCGCGGACTACTCATCGCCTATGTGGATCGTCCCCAAGAAACCGGACGCGCAAGGAAACAAAAAATGGAGATTAGCTACAGATTTTAGGCAGCTAAACAAAGCAACAGTAGGTAGCTGCCACCCACTGCCGTTTACTAGCGACATTTTGGAGAGCCTTGCAGCAGCCAATTTTATAACAGTCATGGATTTAAAAAGCGGATACTACCAGATAGAAATGGACCCCGACTCAGCAGGTTACACCGCGTTTTCAGCACCGCTCGGGAATCACGCACAACAGCACTTACAATATAAACGTATGGCCATGGAGCTACGCGACGCTACGGGAACCTTTTCAAGAGCAATGTCGCTAGCTTTAGAAGGTCTTCATGGAAGAGAAGTACAGGTATATCTGGACGATCTAATGATATACGCTCAAACACTGGAAGAACACGGAAAACGATTGAGACGATTACTCAAACGCTTAGTAGACGCAAACCTCACTATAGAACCAAAAAAATGTTAATTTCTTAAAAACGAGGCTAGCGTACTTGGTGACATAGTAGGGGAAGGAAGTATCAAAACCAACCCAAAGAAATTGGTCGCAAACCGAAACTACCCAACACCAACCAACGCCAAGAAGGTAAAACAATGGTTAGGGTTCGTATGATACTACAGACGGTTTATAAAAAGCTTTGCAAAAGTAGCTCAACCGCTCTCTAAGCTCCTACGCAAGGACGAGCCATTTGTTTGGGGAAAGGAACAAGAGGAATCTTTTAATATGTTAAAGGATTCACTCTGCAGCGAACCAGTTTTTATCGTCCCCGATCTCGATAAACCATTCATAGTGACTACCGACGCGTCCGATTACGCAATCGGTGCGATCCTCAGCCAAGGTGAGCTTGGAAAGGATCGTCCATGCGCATATGCGTCTAGGTGCCTCCATGGCAGCGAATTAAGGTACTCTACTTACGATAAGGAATCACTAGCAGTAGTTTTCGCGAAAGACCAGTTTTCCCATTATCTATACTCGAAAGCCTTTACCTTGTTTATCGACCACGAACCGCTAAAGCATTTTCATACAACGAAGAAACCGGATCTCAGGTTCAATAGACTTAAAGCCTCGCTTCAGGGGTACCGCTTCACTGTCATATACCGACCAGGCGAGAAAAACTGCAACGCTGACGCATTGTCTCGAAATCCGATCGTCGCAGCAAACGAAATAAACCCGGAACTCCCGCGAGCACAGTTGTATGAATTGGCCGAGACACAAGATCCTGTAACCAATTCAACAATTAACTTTAAGGAACCAGTAGAGATTTTGAAACTAGAATTACGTTTACAACGTCCCAAACGCCCCAGATCCAAACAAACAGTTCAGACAGCGACCATAAACAACCAAAACGACTGCCGGAAGATTCACTGAGGTATTATAAAGGCGAAATGCTAGCCATAAGAAACTTCAAAGGAGGATTCTATTTATGCATAGTATTGCGAAACGCTCACCACGACGATAGCAGACTACGCATACAGTGGCTCACTCAAGCGCCACGCAAAACTAGCACTTACACCGTGGATTATAAAGATACGTGCCCTTTTGACAGCATTCTCACCAACGTCAAACTAAAACTCAAGGCAAACGAAACCTACCGCCTCGGCTCGCGAGAACGTGCAAGGATCAAAACCATATTGGCCGAATCACTGGCCCGAGAACCACATACTCAGTGGTCATCAGAGGTCAAAAATAATCAGATCAAACTGATACTCAGTCAAGGGAGAACAGACGGAAAACTCACACATCGGCGGAAAGAGAATAACCTACAAAAGGGCATACAAGCCACCAGCTCGCCTCAAATTAACGAGCAACCAACAGATCGCACCAAAGTGTCACAAACACAACTTTTTTGGGAAGTTCAGGCTATCCCTATCAACCTAGAACCGATTGCTATTGTACGCGAAGACAAGGTTGCAACGTCAGACGTATCAAACGAGCAGTCCGACGCTCCCGAGGTCACTAACACTGGTCACTCCGATAATATTTCAAACACGTTGCATCAACTCCTAAACGGATTACACTCACGATTTATCGTAGACGTCGAAGAAAGTAAAATTGACGGACAAAAGAGCATGCGCATAAGTATCCGAGAAATAAACAAGGAGCACAAGACAGTCAAATTAAATGGAGAGCGCCCCAAATTCGCGCCCGTTCCAAAAATATACTACCAACTAAATCCGAACGCGAAACTCGTAGATTCAACGATTCCTACCGACATAGGAGACGTTAGTATGCTGCCAACGTCACATGAGGTCAGCTACCTTTCGGAAAATTCAGAGAACACACCCAGGAACGACCAAGCGCAATCTACATTTCAAAATCCTAGTCTCATACTCAATATGAATGAGGATACACCGAACGACATCCCTGCAGTTACACCCGAGGAAATCAATCGCACACCCAACAAACCGCTCGAGGAACCCGTCGACACTCTAGGAAGGACGATATCGGAAGAACCTGTGTATATTTACGACAAGAATTCGAGGAAGGGCAACGACGTTCCAGAGCGCACTGTAATCGAGCCCACGCCTAGTCTTCGCAGACACACCGACGAGGTGCCAAACAATTATAGCATTGAAACACGCACGCATGAAATACATGACGATCACCCGGCCCTGCATTTATACGAGGAAAGAGCGGACTGCGCCACTCCGCACGCAAAACTAAGGGTGTGCACAGACGTAATCAACGAGCCACCAGGGAACTGTCTGTTTAACTCTTTAATGAGGACTACCGACCTCGATTTAACTGCGCTCGAAATAAGACGCAAGCTATTGAACACGCGTTCGCTACTACACTGCGGCGAACCCGCAGAAGCAACGCGCATGTTATCATCGAAAAACGAATACGGACCGATCGATTGCATACATATTTTCGCCAACCAATACCAATTGAACGCATGTATCCATTTCGAGATACCAGGCAGAATCATTTATTGTCATATCATAGCAAACCCTGCAGCAAATGGGTGCATTTACACCTTATTGGAATTCATTTCACACCGTATGAGGTAGTCGAAAACGACGATGTCAATAGACTCTGACGAGTCACAGTCGGACACAAGCAAGTCAAGCGACGAAAGTCCCAATCCTTCAGACGAAAGCGGAGATTCCGAAAATGAAGAACTAGGTCCAGAAACCGATTTTGAACAACCGGACAGTATCGCAGGTAACGAGCAAAACAATGACGCAATGAACCTCTCGGCTATCGTCGAAACATCCAAGGGCCCAGAAACATGTCACGGTATGGATATCGACCACCAGCCGGAACTAAATATAAGCAACGATGGCCGAAACGAAGCACCGGTCAACAGTAATCTTGCGCAACCTCCACCGTACAGTGACAAATTAATAAAATACCTAACGGTAAACGCGAGGCCACCGCGAGAAAAACCACCGTGGGCACCATCGGATGACGAAGAGCCTCCTCCCTTTCCCACCTTAACAATTGTTAATCAACACCCATTTCGATTCAAGGAAAACTTAGTTTATCTAGCAACATCTGACGGTTTTCTGAACACCGAAATACAGTAGGCCTTAACAGAGAGAGCGTACATAGATTTGGAACAATTCGAAGGGAAAACATTTACAGTCGGCGAAATCCACACATGCAACATCAAAGACAGAACAATGATGTGCATATACATAAAGCATTATATCGACGAAAAGCCGCTCAGAGTCAACATAAGAAAATGCTTAATTTTACTCAAAAATCTGTCAGTCGCCAAATCTATCAAAACAATAGCAGTCATTAGAGATCTCACGGTACTATCAGTCGGTGAATGGGCTTATTTCATAGAACAATTTAATGGGATATTTAAAGGACTACCGATAATCGGAGTATTGTATACAAATAATTTACCTGTACCCCCGACCGAAGACAGATACGCTGTCATCAAGGAATACCATGAAGCAGCTCTCGGAGGACATCGAGGTGTAAACAAAACGTACGCAAAGGTAGCCAACGACTATTACTGAAGAAATATGCGCCCGGACATACGCCAGTTTGTCCTGAGATGCGCTGATTGTCAAAGCAACAAATTGGTAGGACAGAAAACGAAATTTTCTTTAGTTATCAGTAACACGCCCTCATTCCCATTCGCCTACCTTTCATTAGATTTTTACGGTCCATTGCCAGTAAGCAAGAACGGTTACCGCTACATTCTATCAGCTCAAGACTGACTGACGAAATACGTTATACTTGTACCAGTCAAAACAGCTACAGCCGAAGAAGTAGTCCGCGCTCTAACCGAAAAAGAAATCGCTTACGTGGGCACGCCAGCTGCAATTATAACCGATAACGGTAGTCATTTTCAAAATAAACTATTAGAACACTTCGCCAAAATCTTTCGCATTAGCAAATATAACACCACAGCCTACCACCCCCAATCTCAAGGCGAAATCGAGCGTATGTACCATACATTAACCGAATACCTGCGCAAATACGCGGATACAACAACCAATTGGTGCGAGTGGACGCCAATTTGCCAACATGCTTACAACTGTACCGAACACGAAAGCACCGGCTATTATCTTCACGAATTACTGTTAGGATATAAACCGAGAACACCGTCGAGTTTCCCGCCAAAAGAGTTCACCACCAACCTTACCCACTTACAAACAATGGATGCGATGAACCTCGTACAGTCTAAATATCGGTCCAAATACTACTATGATAAAAGACTAAACGTACAACATTTTAGGGAAGGCGAAATAGTTCAATTAGTTAAAGACCCACCAGTAGGCAAATTTCATAAGGAATACGAAGGCCCATACGAAATTATAAAAATCAATCGCAAAACACACAATGTCACAATCAGAAACGGACCCATAATCAAAACCGTGCAGCTAATAAACTCAAACGAGCCCCCGACATCCAAGCACTACCTACTACAACAGGTAACAGGACGGGTACTCAAGACCTTTAGCACAGACGTATTACCGCGGCTAACGGACGCGCTTAAAGCGCGCATCAGTTATTCATTTTTTATTAACCACATAATACCAAATCATAACAACAATTATAATAACACAACTATTATTATAAATCGCAATTATACTATTTTATAATTACACATACACAAATCATCAATCGTACTAATTAATAATAAATAACTGGCAAAAGCAATCGAATACTAACTCACGAATCAGAATTCGATGATTAATGAACTGTAGTGCGGTCCTATTAGCGCGGCTAACGGACGCGCCACAGACGTTCACAACTAATTAATAAT
Source organism: Theocolax elegans (assembly GCA_026168455.1). Lineage (NCBI taxonomy): Eukaryota > Metazoa > Arthropoda > Insecta > Hymenoptera > Cerocephalidae > Theocolax > Theocolax elegans. Next base: position 40,819,047 of record CM047431.1, on the reverse strand, counting down.
TTATGCACTAAACAATCCAAAACCAGAATAACAGGTCATTCTCGTCATAAACAATTTATAAATAAATTAAATCCCATTAACAAATAAATCACAAAAACGTTATGTTGAGAAATATAATAACCGGAACCTTAATTAACAAAATCCAATCAAATTCGATTATCATAAAACCACTAGGAACTGAGATATCAATTTGTTAACTAACAATTATAAACACTCGACCAAATCACCTATGTAGTTTTGTAAAGCTCGCATACCAAACAATCCATAAGCATAAAAATATACCCTTGTTATAATAAACAAATTTATAAATAAATTAAATAACATAAATAAATAAATTAACAAAAAATTTCTTTTTGCAAAAATAGAAACCTTACCCCTAGTTAACAAACTACACCAAAGTACACCATCATAGTTTGGATAGAAACCAAGATATGAATTTGTTAATTAACAAAATCGATCGCACAACGAAAACACCTATATAGTTTCGGATCACACGTTTAACGGATGATTCAAAATCGAAGAGAAATTCTAGCCAAATAAGAGAGCAAAAATATAAACAATTTGACAATTATTGTTAATAAAAAATTTCAAAAATCTCAATTATCAAAATTAACAATCAGCAACCCTAATTGCAAAATTACAAATACTCTGTTTCCACAAATTCGAAAATATTTTCTAAAAATACGTACAATTTTGCAACTACTGAAAAATAAATTGTTATAATAGTAAAATTAACATGTCGAGCACGTGCTAAACAAAATCGACACATAAAAAACCCAAAAAGATGAAAGCAAATAGTAATAACAATTTTTACTCGAAAAACAAAAATTCTTCACTGTACGAGTAATACGACACCTTTCCGCAAGCAATAGAAGCCATAGATCAAAAGTTATAGCAATTAACATTTTCGACTTTTAATATAACAATCATAAATAAATAAAGAGGGCCACATACTCCAATATACGAAATTACATAAAATAACAAAAAAAGGTAAAATAGAAAGGAGCCGCGAGCTACTCATTAGCCAGCAAGTTGCACTGCACGCACACTAACACTACCCACGTTCACGCACCGACGAGTAGAAAGGCCGTAGTGGTATACGTGAAGTTGCACCGGCACGCACACCAGTGCAGCGCGTATACATGCGCTCCGAGCCACAAGCTAGTCAGTAGCCGGCAGGTTGCACCGCACGCACACTAACGCGACTCACGTACACGCACCGACGAGTAGAAATGTCATAATAGTATACGTGAAGTTGCACCGGCACGCACACTAGTACAGCGCATATGCGTGCGCTCCGAGTCGCAAGCTACTCGATAATCATCAAAATAGACTACAAGTCCATTAATAAAGAATGTTTTAAACTCGCAATAATATAATTAATATCGTAATTATCGAGCAATTTTTTTTCCCATATACATAAAAAGAATAACTAATAAATAAATTAGAAATATTTAAAAACCCATCCTAGAAGCGTGTATCAATTTTTATTTAAAAGTCTAATACATTAAATGAATTTAATATATACTTACTTTTATAACGCATATATTTATTAATTATATATTTTAATCAAGAGTTTACATTTCTTCCATAGTCGAATTATTATAAATAAATAATCAAAACTACAAACTAGGTAAATAACTACAATTTCTCAAAAATTTTTTAAATATTATATTTCAGTTATTTTTTAAACACAACTTGAATTTATAAGAAAACCAAGCAGATAATAGAAATTAATCACCGGGAATCATAAACAATTAATCGTAATAAATAATAGATGACGTCATAATCAAATAAATAAACAACAATAAAATAGCAAAAACAGGTAACAATAACAACAGTGATAACAGCAACAAAAATAACAAAATAGCAAACAATAATATGAAAAAAGCAACCTTAATCGAAACTAATACTAATGTTTATACGGTAAAATAAGAAATTGTAAATATCAATGAAAACACCAAACGAAAACAAAATATACAACAGCAAAATTAAAGCATATAAAATACATACTAAAACCCGCTAAATTTTTACGAAAAATCTCAAGGCCAAAAATACTCGCGTCCAATGTTATCAAGCCTTATTCTCACGTAATAAATCAAATTAACATACAATAGTTAATATCAAACATAAAGTTTTAACAACTAAATAAACAAAAATAGTCAACAAATTATTGAAATAAATATATTTTCAAAAAAAACATAAATAAATGCATTTAATAATTACAATAATAATAAATTGTAATTAAACGTTCAGCCCTTAGCAATTATATTAATTAATTTAACTATAATAAATTTAATTAAATTAACCGTAATAATTAAAATGAGTTTACACATAAACATAAGGGTAATAAAGAAAATGGGATAATTAAAATATATGCGCAATTTATTCATTCAAAAAATATATTACATACATACATACATATATATGTATATACATATATACATATATATAACTACAATTACGCCGCACACAAAAGTAGCCCATCGTAATAAAATAGGCCGAATGGACATGCCAGTTATCGCCGATGACCCAGTCGAGGCACCCGCGGTCCGCGTGGCGGCACGGAAATCTTAGTTCCTTCGACCATCGCTCACCCTCATCGTGCAGCGCATGCACAACGGATGCCCATTGCCGCAAACCAAATACCTCACGACGATAGGGTCCATGCATATCGGGCACTCAAACAACTCCCGAACAAACATGCTGTTTTGGTCACAAATGGCCGCCTCCAATCCATCGGGCAGCCAAGGAGAATCCGGGCGCACAGCCGGCGAAGCTACATCAGCAGCGGCAGGCATAGCATTGATGCTACCCGTAGGCTCCGCAGCAGGCTCCAAGATCTCACGCTCACCCGATACAACCGGCTCATCAGGTATCCGAGAGCGAGCAGGCTCACGAGGTTCAAACAGCGAACGAGATCTCGGCAGCTCCTCCAGCATCGGGGACATGACGGCCACGCGGGCTGATACGGAATCTCGGCGTTCTTATGAAGAAAAACCACAGGTATTATATACTACAACCTTATCAGTCGACACAAAAAAAAAACAACAATCCAAAAACGGCCATACTTACATCCCGGTTCCGTCGCCGAGCAGGTTCGCTCCGAGGTGAAGCACCTCCCATCGGCAGCCCCGACGATCCACCAAGAGCGGTCTCCATCACAATTGTCGGAAACGCATTCGGCGGAGCAACACTCGACGTACCAAAGAAAAATGGCACAAATAGCCACGCGCCAGTCATCGGGTGCACTCCCCGAGTTACCCCGCGGCCACCACGTCCTCCACGACCCCCTACGTAAACCACTATTTGAACGCCTCTCCATGGTCACGCAGAAGACAGGAAAATCGAAATATATAGTACAGTAACAGGCAGTGCACTAGAGCGGATACGGCAACCAACTGACGAACCATCCAACAAGAGCATAAGAATGTACTGCAAAAAAAAGGGACTTTTGCGCACCAAGCAATAGATAAAGACACCCAATCCTACGTCGCCGGAACTCCAAACTCGCCACTTATAGAGCATTGCACCCTTAGCCGTCGCCAATACCAACTGGAAAATAATTCAGAAGACGGATCTACAATCATTCTTCTCGTGCAATACCGAACTCCGCGAGGCGTGGGCAAAATTAAACGGAAACTGCAGCAAAATTGTGAACCTCTGCAAACGAATCAGCGAAATGCGAAACCAGCTCGCAGAAAACGAGGCAGACACGGAACACATAATTAATTTGCTACGAGGTCATCATGCATCACGCGGAAAACGAGCAGTCTTACCGTTCATTGGCGAAATATCCAGGATCCTATTCGGCACCCTAGACGAGGACGAACTACAGGATATTCAAAACCTAATAGAAACCTCCACAAATAAAACGCACAAAGTCGCGTCACTCCTGGCATTCCAAACGGAGGTAGTCGAATCACAACTCAACCTAACCAGCCGCAAACTATCAGAGATAAAAAAGGCCCTGCAAACTCTCAACACATTCATAGAAGCGAACTAGCGCACGTCGCCGCAACCACCCTTTCCGAACACATAGCAAAACACGCCCTGGATATCGAAATTGTAACCGACGCAATCCTGTTTGCGTCCGGAGGAACCATCCACCCCCGTTTCGTACCCCCCAACTTGATAGAAAACACCTTACAAGCCGCCCGGCAAGCCTCACCCAGCACCATATTCCCCCTAGAAAAAGCAAACTCAATTCTGCAATTATTCGACATAGCCGAAATAAAAATCACCTTTATAAGGACCCACTTGATCTATATCATAAATATACCGCTCTTAAACCCTCAGAAATTCCAATTGTTTAAAGCCACCCCTTTACCTATGAAACGAACATTAGAAAACATCATGAGTATATACGCATACATTTACCCGGAGCACCAACTTTTCGCCGCAAGCGAGAGAAGCAACACTTACGCGCCATTCACGACCGATGCGGTTAATAATGGCAAAAAATTAAACACACTGCACATCTGTAAAAACAACGAACCTTTCCGGGACATTAAAGAATATTCACCATGTGAAATCCGTCTAGCTACAGGTACCACAGCAAACAATTTAAACAATTGCGGGATAAAAATCATTAATCTCGTAGAAACCTTTTCGGCCCGCCTACACAATCCTAACACATGGGCATACTCGACACCTCAAGAAGAACCCATATTCATAAAATGCAAAGACAGCGACTACGCGACATACACACTAAAAGGGGCCGGACTCCTTAGATTAACCGAGGGATGCACTGCGCACACCGCCGACACACGATTCACCTCCACCCACTCGGATTACACAATTCAATATACAGACGTGTTCTCGAAAAACGAAAGTGCAAACATCAAACACCTTATAAACAATCTCATGCATACGCGCGAAAATGCAGACTCCTTAAACGAAATCCTAAGAACCGAAAAACTAACCATCACCAACACACACAGCAACGCACAGAGCGACGCGCTCAAATCCAGTCTGACATTGAACAAAATAGCGCAAAAAGCGCGAACGCTAAGCGAATACAGATCAGTGAATAACAGTCTTCGCATTTTCAAATACACATCCGGTCCTTCGGAGCGACCCTCATAGGATTATCTATATTATTAATTGTGGCATGGAAGATAATACTCCCAAAATGTCGGGAACACAAGAGACACGCGAGCACTAATCTAGTAGCTCACGTAAATCCAATTCATTTGAAGCAACTACTTAACAGCACCATGATTGTAAGCGCAAACCCAAAACAGCTGACCAACCGAGTTCAAGAAATATCGGTCACCGAACCGCATGTCTACCATGCATGAAATACAAAAAAAGCCGAGTAAGCAAACAGCAGCTTCGTAGCTCGGGCTTCCGCCTTATGTACGATATTACACCTTTATATCTATGTTATGTTAACACTTTATTTCAGATCAAAAGAAAAATCACATTTCACAATACTCACACGCAACACAAATACACATAATACATAATTCATTATACAAGAAATAGATCGTTTGTAACGCAAATACATACACATATAGATCATTAATACAAAAAGAAAATTGTACGACAAGGAGAAAGGCCTACGAAAACAAATGTAAAATGGCACGCGGCCATGCACCCACACACAAAAATACACACCATCCACACCACATACACAATTCGTATGCAAACAAATTTTTTTTCTCTCTATTCACACTCAACCAAACGACTAAATTGACGATGAGGACGTCGCCGCCGCGGCTTCGGACGTTTAACGTACGATCCAGGATCATGTTGGATCTTCGTGTACCGCGCAATACTTCAATTATCACAGCAAAACTATTCGCGATGGCGCAATAAATAATTGAGCGTCATATTGCATCCGGTCCGATCGACAGCAAACATCGTTGACGTCGCGCTGACTCGCGCTGACCGCGCAACCTTCGCGGAAAGTTACTTGGACGCGATCCGACCAATAAACTATAGATACTTGTTGCTAAGCCAATATTGCAACCATAGCAATTTTGGCATTGCCCACGGAGTATCTACAGAAAAACCCCGAATCCACGCAGCAAGGAAACGCTGACTCCAGGAACCTCCCACCACAGGCAGAACGCTCCTCGAGCAGCAGATCCGCCGAATTCGTGGCAGAACAAAGCCATCGCCCACACGAAGCGGACGCAGAACAGAACCAACGCCCGGACCAGGCAGTCGCAGAAGAAAACCATTGCCCAGACGAGGCAGTCACACTCAGAGAAGAGAATCGACGCTCAGACCAGACGGACACAGAACAGAATCAGTAACCAGACCAGGCGGTCACACTCAGAGCACAGAACCGACGCCCGGACCAGGCAGTCGCAGAACAAAGCCATCGCCCAGACAAAAAGGGCACAGAGAACAGAACCGACGCCCGAACCAGGCAGTCGCAGAAGAAAGTCATCGCCCAGACGACGCAGTCACACTCAGAGAACAGAATCAGCGACCAAAGCAGACGGGACAGAATAGATCCACCGCACAGACGAAGCGATCGAACAGAGGAGATCCGTTGACGCACCACGATTGACGCACGAACAGACAAGCTCGTACACACACACACACACACACACACACACACACACACAGAGAGAGAGAGAGAGAGAGAGAGAGAGAGAGAGGTCTTTCTCCTATATTAGGAAGAATAAAAGACAGTAAAGGAACTTCATCTTTCTCATTCAACCCGATCCTCTAATCGTGCCTACCAGCTTCGGTTGGTGGTAAACCGCAACCTGAATCCCACACAATCTCAAGTTACGTACGTAACAAAGTGTAAAATCATATCTGATTCATCTTTGTATTTTACTCCTTTCTTAAATTTTTTTAGATTAAAAAAAATTTTGTTTATCCCTAGTTGAAATGAAAGCATTTATGAAACGTTTTTTTGACCAAAAATTGGCAATTTGGTCATTTTCTTTGAGCTACCATTACCTGTACAAATTTAAAGTATGTCAAAAGCAGACATGATTTTTTGCATTGTTTTACCTCTCGTTTTAATATTGATGATAAGCTAAAATTTGAATGTTGGATCTTGTGACAAGGTGGATTTAATCCACTTCTCATAGATGCCAGCATTACCGACACCACGAAGCGGCGCGGTATCGGTAGCATATAAGAGCAATAAGCAGGCGCTACAACCAGTGTGGGCGTAGCGCAGTGGTTAGCGTGAACGCCTTCGGATCCGAAGGAGCTCGGGTTCAAGACCCGTCGCCCGCTTCATTTTTTATTCAGCACTTAAAAGTCTCATGCCACAATCTATTGTAGTAGCATCTTTCAAGTTTATACATGATCTTTTGATTGATGCCGTATTGTTTTAACTATGACGTACTATAAATTGGTGTATTCCAAAGTAGATTATTTAAAATAAAGTAATATAAATGATCAAATCTTACAAATTGTTACTTTTATCACAAAACGCTTATTGCTGCAAATTTTTACGTTTTTACAAAAATAATATTTTTTATTTTATTAGAAGATTTAAGGTTCTAACGTATCGTACAATAGTAAAAATTAAAAAATAGAAAATTTTTACAGATTACGATAAGAAATAACAACTCGTGAGATTTATTTATATACTTTCGTATTATATATATATGGGTGGTTCTCTGTGACATCGAAGATGAAAAAAATAAATATTGCTATAACTGTGGGAATATGTTTTAGAGGTATCCAGTAGTTCTCCTGAATTTTTTCAGATTTTTTCTGGGCCATTATTTTCAGTTACAGAGAGTCAAAGTTGACATTTTAGCACTTTTTTGCATTATATGCCCATTTTCACGAATTTTTAGCTCCCAGGGGATGCATTTTTCACTAAAAACATAAGTATGACTTTTTTTGTCAAATTTTCCGAAATTTTCATTAAAAATACTTTTAAATGTATGCTGTCACACTCTTGTAAGCCATTTAAACCTTAAATAGTGAAAATCAGCAATTCTACTCCGGACTCTGGTAACTTAATACTGTCTAAAAGTTGTCTTTTTATAGTCAGAAACTGCCTAAAAATTTCCAGAGTGGGTCTAAATCATTAAGATCCACTTATGGTCAAAATATCCGGGAAAAGTGCCCGAAATATTAATAGAAATGTATATTTGTTGCCCTTATAACAATGAATCTATTAGCATGATCATTGCAAAAAAATTTA
>CM047431.1:40635420-40810810 GCA_026168455.1 Theocolax elegans | reverse complement strand
ATGAGGTTTATGAGGTGTAACGTATGAAAAAGGCGGACGACGGGATTAGAACACACGGACCCTGGATTACGAATCGCGTACTCTAACCATCGAGCTAACGTCCGCGCTGCGATGCACCGCTTACATTAGCCGACTCGTCCTTATCGGTCACTCAATACTTCTTATACTTCTAGTCGCGTGGCGATGTATGTGACAAAAGGCATAACTTTCATCAGTGGTTCATAAGATACATGATCTCAACTTCCCTCAAAAGTTAGAGATTTAAGTATGAAACTAATATTTTCTAAGTTATAAGTAATTAAAGTAAAAGTATTATTTTTCAAAATTTTTTTTTGTACTAAAACTTTCGTAAAACAATTGTTGAAAAAATAAGAAATATATATAATGTTAATAATGTTATACAATCATATGTAATGTGCATTTATACACACTTTTAATAGTATATTTACTATAAACATAAAAAAATGAATGTATATATAATTAATTTTGTTTAAAGAATATTAATTAACTAAAGGTGTCTCATTATCAAATTTGGGGGATGGTGTGTTCTTGATATATCATGTTTATGATTCTTAATCTTGTTAGCGCTTTTGTTTACTTTGTTATTTTTTTTATAAGTTATAAGTTTAACAAGTAACATATAACGCTCACCAGCAGTCACGTTATTCATAAATCATTTCACGTAACGTAACGCCGCTGTAATATAACGCACAGGTAAGGAAACTCAGAGGCTCTCGAGCTGACAGTGAGTCTACCGCGTTAAACAAACAATTATTGTTTAGCGGAATTAACGCCAAGACACCGACTTCACGAAGTCGGGTCGTAACAAGAGTAATAATACTTTTCTACAAAATTTTAAAAAGATTTATTTCTAAGGTAAATGGTACTATGAAAAATAAAATAATTTTTTTTAAAGTTTTCCATTGTTGTTGTCCAGGAAAAGAGACACACGTATGTAGTAAGGTATATTTGCATAAATATTTTTTTTTAATTTGACAATTCTGTAGTAATTTTCTTATTATCGGAAAAAAAAATTTTTGGACGATCTGCGAATCGCATAAATAAAATACTTAATATATATATATATATATATATATATATATATATATATATATATATATATATATATATATATATATATATATGGGAGATTCCATGTGAAGTGATCCAGTTAAAAAATAGAATTTTGTTTTAATGCATGGAATCAGTAAAAAACTACTTGAATAGAGTGTAGCTAAATTTTTAGACCTGAATTTCAATTAGTACCAGAGCTATAGCCAATCAAAAAATAATACAAAAATATACTATTTAATGTTTGTTACTGATACTTTTCAATCTCTAAGCTGCTTACAAACACAAAGCAGTAGGTATAAGCAGTTATAATTGGTTTTAATGGAATTTTAATAAGTTTCAGGTATTTATTCATTTATATAACAGGTATAACTGCTTATACATACTATTTTGTGTTTGTAAGCAGCTTAGAGATTGAAAAGTATCAGTAACTAACATTAAATAGTATATTTTTGTATTATTGAAGAATAATAGTGCCATGTTGTTTGAATGCAAGTATACGGTTACTCTGTTTTTTTCATAAAATGCATTTGCTCTCTTTTTTTAAGAAATTTGTCTAAAAACAACATAACTTTGTCTGAAATGCTCTGCCGCACTCAAACTTTGCACCATTTTGAAGGTAATTAATCATCGATGAATTAGATTCTTGGATGGATAAAATATTTTTGATCGTACAACCCTTTTTTTTACTACAAAGGTTTTTATTAATTATAACTATATTCAATGTGTTAAACTAATATAAATGAATTATTTCAACAGATTCTTCTTGAAATTTACAAACTTTTTCAAATTTAATGTATATAAGAAAAAATTGTTAGATTTTGAGTTATTTAGTGATAAAAATGGCCAATAAGTCATTTTTTTCAAAAAATTCGATTTTTTGATTGGCTATAGCTCTGGTACTAATTGAAATTCAGGTCTAAAAATTTAGCTACACTCTATTCAAGTAGTTTTTTACTGATTCCATGCATTAAAACAAAATTCTATTTTTTAACTGGATCACTTCACATGGAATCTCCCATATATATATATATATATATTTACTAATTTAAAAATCTTTTTTATCTTACACACCTGTCCTACACACACGATGATATGCAAAAAATTATCATGTGTAGAAAAATAATGTGTAAAATATTTGTATGAAAAATACCTATGTGTAAAATAAATATGTGTAAAAATATTATAGTGCATAAAAAACATAAAAATATATATGATTGTGCTAAAAAATACTGTGTAAAACATACAAGTGTAGAATGAAAAACATATTGCGTAAAATAATTATACATATGTGTACAATATATTTCTATAATGTGCATAATAATTAAGTGCACGTTTTGTTAACAAGAAAATGAAAGTGTAAAATCGTCGTTCCCCGATAAGAAGGTGCTACCTCGGAATCCGGTTATAAAAGGTGCTACCTCGGAGCCCGGTTATAAAAGGTGCTACCTCGGAGTCCGGTTATAAAAGGTGCTACCTCGGAGTCCGGTTTTAAAAGGTGCTACCTCGGAGTCCGGTTATAAAAGGTGCTAACTCGGAGTCCGGTTATAAAAGGTGATAACTCAGGAATGAATTTTTCGTCTATGATTTTAAGTTGGTACTACTGCCGGTATAGCTCAGCAATAATATTGACAATTGTTTTTTGGCAATTTTATAAAAGATTATTTTTATTTATCTATTATTTAACGTTGTACTCTTATTTTTAATGCGGAATTTAACAATATATCGTAAAACTTAATACCGTAACATAATGTTTATAATAATTATAATTAAAACAAAATAGATGAAATATACACTTTAGTCAATTGTTGGTTTTAAATAACTCAATTTTTATAATACATTTCGACACAACTGCCGTAGGTTCTGTTTTACGGAGTGAGATTTTTTCGCTAAAGTTAAACAAGGGAGAGAAATGGAATAAGGTAAAAATGATTCGAATACAACCGCCAAAATTGAATAGTTGACATGCTTTAAAATTGTTTAAGAGGTATCAGTGTTAAATTACATTTGTCAAATTAAAATTAAATTTGCGAAAAATGACAGTTTGCGAGAAATTATTAAAATTTACGCATTTAGCTTATATTTTCATCATTTAAACATACTTAATTATTATTTACCATGTATTTTCTGCAGTTACTACTCATCATAATTAGTTTTTTAACTTTTGCAGTAGTATAATTTATAATTTTATAATTTATCAATGATTATCTATTGAATCTATATATGAAATTATCAAAGTTTAGTACATATATATGTCGACGTAATTTTCTTATTTTGGAGATTAAAATATAAAAAGAAACAGTTTAAAATATATTCAAACTAAATAATAACTTTACCTGAATTACGTTTATTTAAATTTTTTGATGATATATGCATAGGTACTACTAAATAATAATAAATAACTAATAGATAAATAAAAATAATCTTTTATAAAATTGCCAAAAACAATTGTCAATCTTATTGCTGAGCTTACACTTGCAGTAGTACCAACTTAAAATCATAGACTGAAATTTCGCTCCTGAGTTATCACCTTTTATAACCGGACTCCAAGTTAGCACCTTTTATAACCGGACTCCAAGGTAGCACCTTTTATAACCGGACTCCGAGGTAGCACCTTTTATAACCGGACTCCGAGGTAGCACCTTTTACAACCGGGCTCCAAGGTAGCACCTTTTATAACCGGATTCCGAGGTAGCACCTTCTTATCGGGGAACTACGAAATATTCAAGTGTTAAATAACTAAGAATTTAATACATGTGTACAATATTTCAGTGTACAATTTGATACACTATTTATGTGCACAATCTTTATATGCATAATATATACGTGTATATAAATTTATGTGCACAATAATATATCAATTATTATTAATTTTTTAATTATTGTGTAAAATAACTTTACACTATGCTCGAAATGAATTATCAATTTTTGTGTGTACTTTCATTATGTGTGATTTTTTTTTTTTTATTATTATTATTTTAACGTCGCTTTTTTTATGCTCCCTAACCGTTGCTATTAAGCGACGGAGGTCATACGATGTCTTGGTGAAGAAAGTACTTGTTGAAAATACATTCGCCAGTGGTGCTTGTATCAATCGGCCGAGGCCGGGAATCGAACCTGGGACCTCCAGATTACGAGCCCGATGCCCTACCGACCGAGCCATCGCAGGCCTCATTGTGTGTTTAATTCCTGTGTGCAGAAACAGACCCCTGCCGATTAAATATATATTTCATTCATTCAGAATTTCTATAATATTACAATATTTGAAAAACTTGTATATAATTATCAAATTTTAAGTAAATCGCTTATTCAGTAGTTTTACAATAATTTCGCTGCGTAACGCCAAAAGTTCATACATAATGTATTGTACATCATTGTTATAAAATAAGCAGGTATTACTTTCCACATTTTTCGTGATTTCTGCATACACTTTATTAACAATTTTATCGTCTACCATCGGTACAATATTAGCAACATTTCTTACAGTGAATTCGTTGATTTGAGCATTATGCAAAGTAAGAGTTTCACCGTGAACAAAATTTATCGTTTTTTCCGTCACAGAATCTACAAAAGATGATATAGAATTAAGAAATTTCATCCTAAAATTAACGCATAGAGTTAATTCGTTAAATTTATCAAACGTAACTTTTTTATCACTATACTGCGGTGATGACTTTTTGAAGGAGGGCCATCAGATGTTATTTTTCGATCCTCTTCGATTTCTATTGCTCTATCTTTGTGGACATATGCATATCGCAAGGCCCAACCATAATCATTAACTTTATGATCCTGAAGGTGATCCTTAAATCCTCGAAAATAGCTGTCAATTTCGCCAAAAGTTGAAACTAATTCCGATCATCTGAGCGTTGAAAATACAATGCCAACAAAGTATGTACCGAGCAAGCGTACCACCGGACGTATTTCAGCGTACTCTATGTCGTGGAATTCGAGCCCGATAAGAATCTTTTTTGTGTACGATTTATTTAAACTATAAAAATTCCATATAATCTGATGTGGTCTAACTCGTTTCATTTCTGCTCCCGATTCAATACTTAAGTGATTATCAATCATCGTCACTTCAAAAATGAAGATCGAGAAGGGCTACTCAAACAATAATCTAAGGCTGACGCCGTTTGGTGTTGTGGAGTCGCTCTTTCAATTACGTCTAGCGATAGAGGGGAGAGTCATGTGTAAAAATGTAAGCAACATTGAGCTTTCACGCATCCAAAACTGAGAAAGAGGTGGAACCAAGTCCGGTAGTGAAAGTAATCGAGGTAAAATAAATCTGTATATTATAACAAAGACATCTTGCTACTCGAATTTTGTAAACATCTGACACTGCAACTACCGTTTCCGCTAAATCCCGTGTCGTCTTTTTTATATCGCACGTGTCTTCGTGCAATGCCGTCGTTTATTACAAGATTAGCAGAAAAACGTTTGAGAAACTTCTGTATACCAATACTTTTACTCATATATTATAAAAACATTATACAAAACTGACCGCATATATCAGAAGTTTCACTTTACAAACACGTAGAATTCCAGCGATATTTTTTGCAATTTCTTTTTATCCGGTTGATGTGTTCAGTTACAGAAGGTGGATACCCATAACTATCAAAGTAATACGCATTATCGTTTTTATCTACGTACACAGCAACCCAATGCATTCCTGGATTTGTATGATCATCAGTGTTGAATACAAATGCCGTCGGTTTTGTCCACACCCGTGGAATCTGATCTGCTGGCAATACACCCACTGCATGTGACCGAATCTTGACTAGGAGTTTCAGTATTTCCAAACTGTTCATTGCAAAGCTGTATTGGCAAGTTGAATATGAAACCGTCAAAATTATCTTGTTCACGGAAACTGAACCACACTTTTAATCGAAACATGTTGTTTAATGCACAGATATATTTTAAATGCGTGATTTTAACACGTGCTGGATACAGTATTTATCGCTCCAAGGTAGATTTTAAAATGACGGACAGTCCTTGTCATAATCCAAATTAATAATTTCACACATGGTCAATTTATGTAAAATTAACCATTTTTCTTTACCTCGTATATAAATTTTTTGTGCATTCTTCGTTATTTCCTTCTAAGTCTTTGAAATCATTTTTTTCGTCACGTCACCTTCGAAATAATCCAATCCGTGATGGTTAAACGTTAACCAATTATTTTGTCTTCTTATGTCGTCGGGTAGTCGCTCGATACCTATTGATATTGCCAAAATCCAGTGTGCAGTAAAATCTCCAAACGAGACGATTGCGATTTCCTTTGGAACGGTAACATCATCCTTATCTTTGAAACATTGAATATCAACGATCATATCCATCATGATTGTAGAAAATTTTCACACCGACTGACTCACGATTTGACAGAGTACTTTGTATTAATAAAGTGAAAATTCAAAGCGCCACCTGTACAGAATTTTTAGCTGCTAAAATCTACTATTATTTGTCTCGCTGCGTCAATCTCCAATATATTTTCGTACTCGGCGTATACGATATAATTTACAGTACTGTACGGCTCTTATTAATCGGTTAATCGAGTAACCGAAAACCCGGTTAAACCGGGTAATTAACGGCTAGTCGGGTTACCCAATTTTACGGTTTCGATTAACCGATTAACCGGTTAATCGGATAACCGTAAAAACCGAAAACCGCCGATTACCCGGTAAAAACCCGCGCGCAGAATTAGTTTTTCGACGGTGACGACTTCTTTACGATTTCTCTCCAATCGCGTTCGTTTCCAATGTATTCTCTGGAAACCGATGCACGGCGAAGTAATGATATAAACTGAGCACTACCCTGTGGTAGCGTTATTTTTCTATTTCTCACAGCGTCATTTACCAGATCAATAATGTTTACACCCTTCATCGGTGCGCCATCTATTATCATTTTACCTCTATCATATATTCCAAGATATATTTTCATGACTCCTCAGATGATAAATTAGCAGCCATTTTTTTAAACTTGGCAGGAGGATTTCTCGTGATTTCATCGCCTTATCATTATCAAAATCAATCGTTCCTTTCATTTGATCGCAACGAATGTGGCTGTTTCGAAAATAAAGATATCTTTGTAAAACTCGCCTGTAAAGATACCATTTTTCACTTTCGTCTTTGTATGCGTAGATTTAAAATGTCGTTTATTTCTACATCGAGTCTACTCATGGCCGTACCAGGTGTTTACGGAATGCATACTGCTTTCAACTACTGATTGTTGTCTCATATGTTCCACATTTTCGTATGGAACGAGAACCATTTTCCGAGCTTGTTCCATATCGTTATTCACTTAGACACAAGGCTTGCTAAAACCGTACCAATGAATCGTGCAAGCAACGCTGGTAAAAATCCACCGTGTTGCATAATGAGGTTCCTTATACGTTTAAAATTTATTCGTGGTTCAACTAATTTTCGCAAAACAGTTGTATGCTTTCGTAACTGAGATTTGTGTCTCTTACTAACAATGAGGGGTTCCACCTTCCGGGAACAGATTTCGTTGCAACTTTGAGAGCTGTTTTCTGGTACTCAAATATGAAAGAATTCCATCTCAGGCTGTTTGACGAAAATTATACGCAGTTATCAAAAATTCGGAAAGAAATAGACGTAGTTGTTCAAACTCAAATTCATTAAATAGTTGAGATCAGGTAGACATAGTTTAAAAAAAAGAAGCTCAAATATCTCAATTTCGACAAAAGTTATGGAAAAATCAAGAATTAGATGAAATATTTGCCTAAAAAGTCTATCAAATTTTAATACTAAATTTTCGTTAAAATTTTATCTAATTCTTATTTTTTCCATAACTTTTGTCCAAATTGAGATATTTAAGCTTCTTTTATTTAAAACATTTCTACTTGATCTCAACTATTTAATGAATTTGAATTTGAGTATCTACGTCTATTTCTGTTATTGGCGATTAAGCTTAAACATAATTTTTTCCACAATTTTTCGGTAAATTCTTTCATATTTGGGTACCAGAAAACAACTCTCAAAGTTGCAACAAAATCTGTTTCCCGGAAGGTGGAACCCCTCCTTGTAAATGGTACGTTTCCAGCTTATATGTAAAATGCACACTCGCAAATATGTTTAACCAGTTTAGGTTCTGCTTTGTTGAGTAATGCCTTTCGTTGGTCGTCTTTCAAATGGTACAGAGCCCGTAAAATTACTGCAACTTTACTTTTGAAAGGTGGGCGTTGACGACTTTTCGACGCCATTACACCGACACGACTGGTACACGATTTGTAAAGTCGCCGCGTTTTATCTTTTTCCTCTGCATGTAAACGCATTGATGTTTGTCGTCGGGAAAAATTGTTGTACGGAATCGACAATTGCCAGGTGTATCCTACTTTAGATCGAGTAACAGGTAACCATAGGATTGATCAGTCGCGTCTTCGTAAGCTCCTCGAAGGAATCGTGGATCTTCGGGACAGATTTGACGTGCGAGATGATGAATTATGAATAGTGTGCATTTAGGGATATGTCGCGTTGTCCCTTACCCTGATGAAATAAGTTTTGAGTTATGAATATTACCTCAAATTGTTGTGGTGACTCCCTTTTGTATATAAATTAACGATTGCACCTCCGTTTGTCGATGATTCTTTCCTTAAATCGTCGATAATTATTAACTTCGATCGAGGATCGTTTGCGTAATCACTATTTTGCGGTAATCCTTCTCGAAATTCTATTTGGTTTCTCAATTCTCTGTAACCGGGTTGCCATTCGGCGTAATACAAAATTTTACGATCAATTCGTGTATCACACATTAGCTCAAGGATTTCAAGAAATTTTTTAATAAACACTTTTTCCATAACCTGTTGGACCACTTTGTATAGATGTAAAAGGATGTTTCCATCTCGTGACCATGATGACGACTGATCATATACATTTGAAAATTAAGTATTCGTGAATGAACCCAAGAAGTCCATGAATCTCGTACCTCGATCGAGGAGCTCGCGACTCGCTATGGGGCCCCCGCGCGCGCAACCGCTTACGAGTGTTTTACAATTGAGCTCTCCTGCATCCGCGAGATTATATGAGCTCAAATGACACCTAGTCCGCTCGTGCAAACGCGTCTAATGAGCTTGCATTACCGGCGAGCTAATTTTATACCTCATCAAACGCTTTAAACATTTGATTATTCGGTCGTAGTCAACAAGTTAGGAATACAAATTATTTTTTAATACTTTAATAAATTTTATAATTACTCAAATACATATTTTTATGTTATACATCGTAATTAGAAACTGAAAATAAAAATATAAAGTAATTTTAGGAGAGAGGAGAGAATGATTAAAAATATCTTTAATGAAATGTTTTATTAACATTAAGAGTTCCAGTTAATACAGCGATCAGTTTTTATAATTACATTCTTTTATAAATATAATTATTACACGTTCTGGCAGTGTTTACGGGTAATTTTTCAGTGTACTTTTTCCATCGAGTATTTGTCTTAATGACGTTTTTCGATTCCTTCTTTTAGGTAGCAGTGAAATGTGATCTGGCTTGCTCATGTTTTGACCCATCAAGTAACTTGCGACTATCTGGTTTAGAACTGCTTTTATTCGATTCTGCGTAAATTAGGCATCGCTGTTTCCATACGACGTAAAACTTCTTCATCTTTTCTTTCCACGTTATGTATTGTACGCACTCTTGT
This sequence comes from Theocolax elegans, assembly GCA_026168455.1. Lineage (NCBI taxonomy): Eukaryota > Metazoa > Arthropoda > Insecta > Hymenoptera > Cerocephalidae > Theocolax > Theocolax elegans. Next base: position 40,801,081 of record CM047431.1, on the reverse strand, counting down.
AACCGTGTATACGCGTGTGGTTGTAGAAAGTAAAAAGAGATAGTCTACTTTAGGTGGGTGATATTTATACTTTTTTCCCAACATTTTGTTTTTTATCCGTAAGGATAACTTTTATACATGTTCACAAATCTTCTTTTACCATAAACAGATTTACAGATTTTCGTCTCATCCAGACCTATAACATCGTGAAAACGTGTTCTTCTAATAACCATTGAGGTTAACGTTATTTCATTCGTATTTGCAGTGATCATTTCCCGTATACTATCATAATTCATTTTCTGACTGTTGGTGTAATTTAGTCGAATTCCTTTTACTTTACACGCGCATTCTTCACCATTCGGAGATTTATACTTGTAAGCATAAAATTTCGGCCTTTCTTAAATAAACGATGTAACGAAGGTCCCTGCTCCTTTGTCAACCAACTTATCGGTCAGATCACCGAGCATATTACATTATTTCTGCTCACATAGAGTACAGTGTCAGTATCGTAATAGAGAACGCGTTCTCCTAATTCGTGCAAGGATCCAAATAATTTCAGGCGTGCCTGAGCAGTCGTAAAAGCAGCGACGTGTATGCTCGGTGTGTGTGATGGTCTAAGTGAATCATTTTTATACTGTCAAATCACGTACAACGTATCATCCTTTACGGTATAACGGTAAGCGAGTTACCGATCAGGTAAGCAATGCGAAAGAGGATATACAGCGCGGCGCGCGCACGAACGCGCGAGAATCGCTGGCAGTACCGAGATAACGGTCTCGTTTATCGTATTTTATCGGAAAAGTGTGGGTGTGTGTGATACGGTGTGGGTGCGGACAGGCTTCCCCCACACGATCCGACACGCCGAGCAAAGCCGTACGCCTCCCAATTCGCCCAAAGGAGTGAGAGAGAAAGAGAGATTGACGGGGAGATCACGCGCTTTCGTTCCCGCCGTGTCAACGTATTTCGAGTGGTGTCTCGTGAATACAAAGGTGAGTGGTGCACCACGTTGGACCCGCAAATCCCGTTGATAGTTTCCCAATTTACCTGGTATGGTCCAGGAGAGGAAGCGTTTCCTTTTTTCCCCCTCTCGTGACAAATCCCGCCCGGGTAGACAGGTCGGTGGTTCGCGGGAGCCAGTTCACGAGAAAAGACGCGTGTGACGTAGGCAGCTTCTATGTCAGAGCTCCCTACGTCAGAGATACATACGTCACACTGTGTGACGTATAGCCATTAGGTTAAGCAGCCGATCATTCCCGGATCGGTTGCTGATTTCTCGTCCGTCAATAAGAGTTAACGATATGTTTTCGCGCCGACCTGGGCGGTAATCATTGGTACGACTCCCCTTGAATTGTTAATTGTTAATTTATTATCTTGTGATTGTTTATTTAATAAATTGGCTCGGCGAGACGATCTTTCTCGCCGATTAACTTAATATATCGATTGTTGATAACGTTTTTTTACCGGTCATAGTCCTATCCCACGAATACCGCCCTCTCCGGTGTTTATTCTAGTTACACAACACACAATATTAAAGTCAAACGAGGTGTTTGACGTCGTTAACGGCATTGCACGAGAATCAAAGTGATTCGCGGCCGCATCGTGGGATTGTACACTTAAGGTTGATAAGTTGGGACAGATTAGATCTAACCGGGGGCCTTACATTCCCCAGTACCCACCCCGTTACAACGGGTAATATTGACTTTACTTCGATCACCGCACTGTTGAGGAGCTCTGTTAATCTCTGCGGTTCTGTAACTACCTCTGTTTTAGGTTTATTTTTGCGCTGCGCAAATTTACCCCACAGAGAATTTAAAGATAATTTTGTCAAGGATCTCAATCCTGGGTTAAACTTAATGGTATTTACGTTTAATCGTATACCTTTCTTACGTTCAATAGTTGCTGTATACTGATTCTTTTCCTCCTCGGTAATACAGTCTGGTGAAAATCCTGAAGCCTCGTTTTTATCTTTGTGAAATCCATCTATGTACCTTGCAAATATACCACAATTCTGCGTTTTAGGGTCATACTGTGTCATTTCATATTGCCAAATTTCGTGTACTGTATGAACAACATATCCTACTTCGATAGCTTTTTTAACTTCTTTGGATACCCAAGTTTCTTTGCAGAATTTGTTCGGCAGGATCTTCGTGAGGACAATTGGATTGTATCATTTACTCGCCACACGAGCGGCATAATGGAAAATCAGTTTACCATGCTTTCTCATAGGTAGGACCGGATGGTACAAGTTTGATATTTGATATATCGGTTGGGTGTCCTAAGAGTTTTCGACACTCTTCAGCGCCTACATATGTTTACATATATAAGGATACAGTGAGCATACATCGACATATCTAATTTTTTCCCCTCCGTCGCAGTCGTACACTTTCACCGTGTTACGCGTACGTCCACCAGAGAAAGCATCATGAGAATCTAATGGCTTCCGATCTATTAAATTGCTTATGTCTCGTAGGAATTGTTTCATTTCGTCACTTTGAGAAACTTTCTTGTTAAAAACGCACTCCCAAATTTCGATTAACTCATAGTTATTAACTCTTATTTTTTCAAAAATGGAGATACTTTCTTCGAATCTATCGTCCATCGATTGACCGTCTAATAAAATTTCATGTCTATTTATTTTATAACATCGCAGGCAACCATGCCAATAGCATCCATGAAATTGAAGAATTATACTGTTATGGTTTTCGTGTTCTGCGGGAAGCAGTATTCGTCCACTAGCGGGAATACCCTCTATTAATTTTTTTTCACACTGGTGAAAAAAAATTAATAGAGGGTATTCCCGCTAGTGGACGAATACTGCTTCCCGCAGAACACGAAAACCATAACAGTATAATTCTTCAATTTCATGGATGCTATTGGCATGGTTGCCTGCGATGTTATAAAATAAATAGACATGAAATTTTTAGACGGTCAATCGATGGACGATAGATTCGAAGAAAGTATCTCCATTTTTGAAAAATAAGAGTTAATAACTATGAGTTAATCGAAATTTGGGAGTGCGTTTTAACAAGAAAGTTTCTCAAAGTGACGAAATGAAACAATTCCTACGAGACATAAGCAATTTAATAGATCGGAAGCCATTAGATTCTCATGATGCTTTCTCTGGTGGACGTACGCGTAACACGGTGAAAGTGTACGACTGCGACGGAGGGGAAAAAATTAGATATGTCGATGTAGCTTCACTGTATCCTTATATATGTAAACATATGTAGGCGCTGAAGAGTGTCGAAAACTCTTAGGACACCCCAACCGATATATCAAATATCAAACTTGTACCATCCGGTCCTACCTATGAGAAAGCATGGTAAACTGATTTTCCATTATGCCGCTCGTGTGGCGAGTAAATGATACAATCCAATTGTCCTCACGAAGATCCTGCCGAACAAATTCTGCAAAGAAACTTGGGTATCCAAAGAGTTAAAAAGACTATCGAAAGTAGGATATGTTGTTCATACAGTACACGAAATTTGGCAATATGAAATGACACAGTATGACCCTAAAACGCAGAATTGTGGTATATTTGCAAGGTACATAGATGGATTTCACAAAGAATAAAAACGAGGCTTCAGGATTTTCACCAGACTGTATTACCGAGGAGGAAAAGAATCAGTATACAGCAACTATTGAACGTAGTAAAAGGTATACGATTAAACGTAAATACCATTAAGTTTAACCCAGGATTGAGATCCTTGACAAAATTATCTTTAAAATTCTCTGTGGGGTAAATTTGCGCAGCGCAAAAATAAACCTAAACAGAGGTAGTTACAGAACCGCAGAGATTAACAGAGCTCCTCAACAGTGCGGTGATCGAAGTAAAGTCAATATTACCCGTTGTAACGGGGTGGGTACTGGGGAATGTACGGCCCCCGGTTAGATCTAATCTGTCCCAACTTATCAACCTAAGTGTACAATCCCACGATGCGGCCGCGAATCACTTTGATTCTCGTGCAATGCCGTTAACGACGTCAAACACCTCGTTTGACTTAATATTGTGTGTTGTGTAACTAGAATAAACACCGGAGAGGGCGGTATTCGTGGGATAGGACTATGACCGGTAAAAAAACGTTATCAACAATCGATATATTAAGTTAATCGGCGAGAAAGATCGTCTCGCCGAGCCAATTTATTAAATAAACAATCACAAGATAATAAATTAACAATTAACAATTCAAGGGGAGTCGTACCAATGATTACCGCCCAGGTCGGCGCGAAAACATATCGTTAACTCTTATTGACGGACGAGAAATCAGCAACCGATCCGGGAATGATCGGCTGCTTAACCTAATGGCTATACGTCACACAGTGTGACGTATGTATCTCTGACGTAGGGAGCTCTGACATAGAAGCTGCCTACGTCACACGCGTCTTTTCTCGTGAACTGGCTCCCGCGAACCACCGACCTGTCTACCCGGGCGGGATTTGTCACGAGAGGGGGAAAAAAGGAAACGCTTCCTCTCCTGGACCATACCAGGTAAATTGGGAAACTATCAACGGGATTTGCGGGTCCAACGTGGTGCACCACTCACCTTTGTATTCACGAGACACCACTCGAAATACGTTGACACGGCGGGAACGAAAGCGCGTGATCTCCCCGTCAATCTCTCTTTCTCTCTCACTCCTTTGGGCGAATTGGGAGGCGTACGGCTTTGCTCGGCGTGTCGGATCGTGTGGGGAAGCCTGTCCGCACCCACACCGTATCACACACACCCACACTTTTCCGATAAAATACGATAAACGAGACCGTTATCTCGGTACTGCCAGCGATTCTCGCGCGTTCGTGCGCGCGCCGCGCTGTATATCTTTCGCATTGCTTACCTGATCGGTAACTCGCTTACCGTTATACCGTAAAGGATGATACGTTGTACGTGATTTGACAGTATAAAAATGATTCACTTAGACCATCACACACACCGAGCATACACGTCGCTGCTTTTACGACTGCTCAGGCACGCCTGAAATTATTTGGATCCTTGCACGAATTAGGAGAACGCGTTCTCTATTACGATACTGACACTGTACTCTATGTGAGCAGAAATAATGTAATATGCTCGGTGATCTGACCGATAAGTTGGTTGACAAAGGAGCAGGGACCTTCGTTACATCGTTTATTTAAGAAAGGCCGAAATTTTATGCTTACAAGTATAAATCTCCGAATGGTGAAGAATGCGCGTGTAAAGTAAAAGGAATTCGACTAAATTACACCAACAGTCAGAAAATGAATTATGATAGTATACGGGAAATGATCACTGCAAATACGAATGAAATAACGTTAACCTCAATGGTTATTAGAAGAACACGTTTTCACGATGTTATAGGTCTGGATGAGACGAAAATCTGTAAATCTGTTTATGGTAAAAGAAGATTTGTGAACATGTATAAAAGTTATCCTTACGGATAAAAAACAAAATGTTGGGAAAAAAGTATAAATATCACCCACCTAAAGTAGACTATCTTTTTACTTTCTACAACCACACGCGTATACACGGTTACAAGAGTGCGTACAATACATAACGTGGAAAGAAAAGATGAAGAAGTTTTACGTCGTATGGAAACAGCGATGCCTAATTTACGCAGAATCGAATAAAAGCAGTTCTAAACCAGATAGTCGCAAGTTACTTGATGGGTCAAAACATGAGCAAGCCAGATCACATTTCACTGCTACCTAAAAGAAGGAATCGAAAAACGTCATTAAGACAAATACTCGATGGAAAAAGTACACTGAAAAATTACCCGTAAACACTGCCAGAACGTGTAATAATTATATTTATAAAAGAATGTAATTATAAAAACTGATCGCTGTATTAACTGGAACTCTTAATGTTAATAAAACATTTCATTAAGATATTTTTAATCATTCTCTCCTCTCTCCTAAAACTTTATATTTTTATTTTCAGTTTCTAATTACGATGTATAACATAAAAATATGTATTTGAGTAATTATAAAATTTATTAAAGTATTAAAAATAATTTGTATTCCTAACTTGTTGACTACGACCGAATAATCAAATGTTTAAAGCGTTTGATGAGGTATAAAATTAGCTCGCCGGTAATGCAAGCTCATTAGACGCGTTTGCACGAGCGGACTAGGTGTCATTTGAGCTCATATAATCTCGCGGATGCAGGAGAGCTCAATTGTAAAACACTCGTAAGCGGTTGCGCGCGCGGGGGCCCCATAGCGAGTCGCGAGCTCCTCGATCGAGGTACGAGATTCATGGACTTCTTGGGTTCATTCACGAATACTTAATTTTCAAATGTATATGATCAGTCGTCATCATGGTCACGAGATGGAAACATCCTTTTACATCTATACAAAGTGGTCCAACAGGTTATGGAAAAAGTGTTATTAAAAAATTTCTTGAAATCCTTGAGCTAATGTGTGATACACGAATTGATCGTAAAATTTTGTATTACGCCGAATGGCAACCCGGTTACAGAGAATTGAGAAACCAAATAGAATTTCGAGAAGGATTACCGCAAAATAGTGATTACGCAAACGATCCTCGATCGAAGTTAATAATTATCGACGATTTAAGGAAAGAATCATCGACAAACGGAGGTGCAATCGTTAATTATATACAAAGGGAGTCACCACAACAATTTGAGGTAATATTCATAACTCAAAATTATTTCATCAGGGTAAGGGACAACGCGACATATCCCTAAATGCACACTATTCATAATCATCATCTCGCACGTCAAATCTGTCCCGAAGATCCACGATTCCTTCGAGGAGCTTACGAAGACGCGACTGATCAATCCTATGGTTACCTGTTACTCGATCTAAAGTAGGATACACCTGGCAATTGTCGATTCCGTACAACAATTTTCCCGACGACAAACATCAATGCGTTACATGCAGAGGAAAAAGATAAAACGCGGCGACTTTACAAATCGTGTACCAGTCGTGTCGGTGTAATGGCGTCGAAAAGTCGTCAACGCCCACCTTTCAAAAGTAAAGTTGCAGTAATTTTACGGGCTCTGTACCATTTGAAAGACGACCAACGAAAGGCATTACTCAACAAAGCAGAACCTAAACTGGTTAAACATATTTGCGAGTGTGCATTTTACATATAAGCTGGAAACGTACCATTTACAAGGAGGGGTTCCACCTTCCGGGAACAGATTTTGTTGCAACTTTGAGAGTTGTTTTCTGGTACCCAAATATGAAAGAATTTACCGAAAAATTGTGGAAAAAATTATGTTTAAGCTTAATCGCCAAAACAGAAATAGACGTAGATACTCAAATTCAAATTCATTAAATAGTTGAGATCAAGTAGAAATGTTTTAAATAAAAGAAGCTTAAATATCTCAATTTGGACAAAGTTATGGAAAAAATAAGAATTAGATAAAATTTTAACGAAAATTTAGTATTAAATTTGATAGACTTTTTAGGCAAATATTTCATCTAATTCTTGATTTTTCCATAACTTTTGTCGAAATTGAGATATTTGAGCTTCTTTTTTTTAAACTATGTCTACCTGATCTCAACTATTTAATGAATTTGAGTTTGAACAACTACGTCTATTTCTTTCCGAATTTTTGATAACTGCGTATAATTTTCGTCAAAGCCTGAGATGGAATCTTTCATATTGAGTACCAGAAAACAGCTCTCAAAGTTGCAACGAAATCTGTTCCCGGAAGGTGGAACCCCTCATTGTTAGTAAGAGACACAAATCTCAGTTACGAAAGCATACAACTGTTTGCGAAAATTAGTTGAACCACGAATAAATTTTAAAGTATAAGGAACCTCATTATGCAACACGGTGGATTTTTACCAGCGTTGCTTGCACGATTCATTGGTACGGTTTTAGCAAGCCTTGTGTCTAAGTGAATAACGATATGGAACAAGCTCGGAAAATGGTTCTCGTTCCATACGAAAATGTGGAAATATGAGAACAATCAGTATTGAAAGCAGTATGCATTCCGTAAACACTGGTACGGCCATGAGTAGACTCGATGTAGAAATAAACGACATTTTAAATCTACGCATACAAAGACGAAAGTGAAAAAATGGTATCTTTACAGGCGAGTTTTACAAAGATATCTTTATTTTCGAAACAGCACAATCGTTGCGATCAAATGAAAGGAACGATTGATTTTGATAATGATAAGGCGATGAAATCACGAGAAATCCTCCTGCCAAGTTTAAAAAAATGGCTGCTAATTTATCATCTGAGGAGTCATGAAAATATATCTTGGAATATATGATAGAGGTAAAATGATAATAGATGGCGCACCGATGAAGGGTGTAAAATTATTGATCTGGTAAATGACGCTGTGAGAAATAGAAAAATAACGCTACCACAGGGTAGTGCTCAGTTTATATCATTACTTCGCCGTGCATCGGTTTCCAGAGAATACATTGGAAACGAACGCGATTGGAGAGAAATCGTAAAGAAGTCGTCACCGTCGAAAAACTAATTCTGCGCGCGGAATTAGTTTTTCGACGGTGACGACTTCTTTACGATTTCTCTCCAATCGCGTTCGTTTCCAATGTATTCTCTGGAAACCGATGCACGGCGAAGTAATGATATAAACTGAGCACTACCCTGTGGTAGCGTTATTTTTCTATTTCTCACAGCGTCATTTACCAGATCAATAATGTTTACACCCTTCATCGGTGCGCCATCTATTATCATTTTACCTCTATCATATATTCCAAGATATATTTTCATGACTCCTCAGATGATAAATTAGCAGCCATTTTTTTAAACTTGGCAGGAGGATTTCTCGTGATTTCATCGCCTTATCATTATCAAAATCAATCGTTCCTTTCATTTGATCGCAACGAATGTGGCTGTTTCGAAAATAAAGATATCTTTGTAAAACTCGCCTGTAAAGATACCATTTTTCACTTTCGTCTTTGTATGCGTAGATTTAAAATGTCGTTTATTTCTACATCGAGTCTACTCATGGCCGTACCAGGTGTTTACGGAATGCATACTGCTTTCAACTACTGATTGTTGTCTCATATGTTCCACATTTTCGTATGGAACGAGAACCATTTTCCGAGCTTGTTCCATATCGTTATTCACTTAGACACAAGGCTTGCTAAAACCGTACCAATGAATCGTGCAAGCAACGCTGGTAAAAATCCACCGTGTTGCATAATGAGGTTCCTTATACGTTTAAAATTTATTCGTGGTTCAACTAATTTTCGCAAAACAGTTGTATGCTTTCGTAACTGAGATTTGTGTCTCTTACTAACAATGAGGGGTTCCACCTTCCGGGAACAGATTTCGTTGCAACTTTGAGAGCTGTTTTCTGGTACTCAAATATGAAAGAATTCCATCTCAGGCTGTTTGACGAAAATTATACGCAGTTATCAAAAATTCGGAAAGAAATAGACGTAGTTGTTCAAACTCAAATTCATTAAATAGTTGAGATCAGGTAGACATAGTTTAAAAAAAAGAAGCTCAAATATCTCAATTTCGACAAAAGTTATGGAAAAATCAAGAATTAGATGAAATATTTGCCTAAAAAGTCTATCAAATTTTAATACTAAATTTTCGTTAAAATTTTATCTAATTCTTATTTTTTCCATAACTTTTGTCCAAATTGAGATATTTAAGCTTCTTTTATTTAAAACATTTCTACTTGATCTCAACTATTTAATGAATTTGAATTTGAGTATCTACGTCTATTTCTGTTATTGGCGATTAAGCTTAAACATAATTTTTTCCACAATTTTTCGGTAAATTCTTTCATATTTGGGTACCAGAAAACAACTCTCAAAGTTGCAACAAAATCTGTTTCCCGGAAGGTGGAACCCCTCCTTGTAAATGGTACGTTTCCAGCTTATATGTAAAATGCACACTCGCAAATATGTTTAACCAGTTTAGGTTCTGCTTTGTTGAGTAATGCCTTTCGTTGGTCGTCTTTCAAATGGTACAGAGCCCGTAAAATTACTGCAACTTTACTTTTGAAAGGTGGGCGTTGACGACTTTTCGACGCCATTACACCGACACGACTGGTACACGATTTGTAAAGTCGCCGCGTTTTATCTTTTTCCTCTGCATGTAAACGCATTGATGTTTGTCGTCGGGAAAAATTGTTGTACGGAATCGACAATTGCCAGGTGTATCCTACTTTAGATCGAGTAACAGGTAACCATAGGATTGATCAGTCGCGTCTTCGTAAGCTCCTCGAAGGAATCGTGGATCTTCGGGACAGATTTGACGTGCGAGATGATGAATTATGAATAGTGTGCATTTAGGGATATGTCGCGTTGTCCCTTACCCTGATGAAATAAGTTTTGAGTTATGAATATTACCTCAAATTGTTGTGGTGACTCCCTTTTGTATATAAATTAACGATTGCACCTCCGTTTGTCGATGATTCTTTCCTTAAATCGTCGATAATTATTAACTTCGATCGAGGATCGTTTGCGTAATCACTATTTTGCGGTAATCCTTCTCGAAATTCTATTTGGTTTCTCAATTCTCTGTAACCGGGTTGCCATTCGGCGTAATACAAAATTTTACGATCAATTCGTGTATCACACATTAGCTCAAGGATTTCAAGAAATTTTTTAATAAACACTTTTTCCATAACCTGTTGGACCACTTTGTATAGATGTAAAAGGATGTTTCCATCTCGTGACCATGATGACGACTGATCATATACATTTGAAAATTAAGTATTCGTGAATGAACCCAAGAAGTCCATGAATCTCGTACCTCGATCGAGGAGCTCGCGACTCGCTATGGGGCCCCCGCGCGCGCAACCGCTTACGAGTGTTTTACAATTGAGCTCTCCTGCATCCGCGAGATTATATGAGCTCAAATGACACCTAGTCCGCTCGTGCAAACGCGTCTAATGAGCTTGCATTACCGGCGAGCTAATTTTATACCTCATCAAACGCTTTAAACATTTGATTATTCGGTCGTAGTCAACAAGTTAGGAATACAAATTATTTTTTAATACTTTAATAAATTTTATAATTACTCAAATACATATTTTTATGTTATACATCGTAATTAGAAACTGAAAATAAAAATATAAAGTAATTTTAGGAGAGAGGAGAGAATGATTAAAAATATCTTTAATGAAATGTTTTATTAACATTAAGAGTTCCAGTTAATACAGCGATCAGTTTTTATAATTACATTCTTTTATAAATATAATTATTACACGTTCTGGCAGTGTTTACGGGTAATTTTTCAGTGTACTTTTTCCATCGAGTATTTGTCTTAATGACGTTTTTCGATTCCTTCTTTTAGGTAGCAGTGAAATGTGATCTGGCTTGCTCATGTTTTGACCCATCAAGTAACTTGCGACTATCTGGTTTAGAACTGCTTTTATTCGATTCTGCGTAAATTAGGCATCGCTGTTTCCATACGACGTAAAACTTCTTCATCTTTTCTTTCCACGTTATGTATTGTACGCACTCTTGTAACCGTGTATACGCGTGTGGTTGTAGAAAGTAAAAAGAGATAGTCTACTTTAGGTGGGTGATATTTATACTTTTTTCCCAACATTTTGTTTTTTATCCGTAAGGATAACTTTTATACATGTTCACAAATCTTCTTTTACCATAAACAGATTTACAGATTTTCGTCTCATCCAGACCTATAACATCGTGAAAACGTGTTCTTCTAATAACCATTGAGGTTAACGTTATTTCATTCGTATTTGCAGTGATCATTTCCCGTATACTATCATAATTCATTTTCTGACTGTTGGTGTAATTTAGTCGAATTCCTTTTACTTTACACGCGCATTCTTCACCATTCGGAGATTTATACTTGTAAGCATAAAATTTCGGCCTTTCTTAAATAAACGATGTAACGAAGGTCCCTGCTCCTTTGTCAACCAACTTATCGGTCAGATCACCGAGCATATTACATTATTTCTGCTCACATAGAGTACAGTGTCAGTATCGTAATAGAGAACGCGTTCTCCTAATTCGTGCAAGGATCCAAATAATTTCAGGCGTGCCTGAGCAGTCGTAAAAGCAGCGACGTGTATGCTCGGTGTGTGTGATGGTCTAAGTGAATCATTTTTATACTGTCAAATCACGTACAACGTATCATCCTTTACGGTATAACGGTAAGCGAGTTACCGATCAGGTAAGCAATGCGAAAGAGGATATACAGCGCGGCGCGCGCACGAACGCGCGAGAATCGCTGGCAGTACCGAGATAACGGTCTCGTTTATCGTATTTTATCGGAAAAGTGTGGGTGTGTGTGATACGGTGTGGGTGCGGACAGGCTTCCCCCACACGATCCGACACGCCGAGCAAAGCCGTACGCCTCCCAATTCGCCCAAAGGAGTGAGAGAGAAAGAGAGATTGACGGGGAGATCACGCGCTTTCGTTCCCGCCGTGTCAACGTATTTCGAGTGGTGTCTCGTGAATACAAAGGTGAGTGGTGCACCACGTTGGACCCGCAAATCCCGTTGATAGTTTCCCAATTTACCTGGTATGGTCCAGGAGAGGAAGCGTTTCCTTTTTTCCCCCTCTCGTGACAAATCCCGCCCGGGTAGACAGGTCGGTGGTTCGCGGGAGCCAGTTCACGAGAAAAGACGCGTGTGACGTAGGCAGCTTCTATGTCAGAGCTCCCTACGTCAGAGATACATACGTCACACTGTGTGACGTATAGCCATTAGGTTAAGCAGCCGATCATTCCCGGATCGGTTGCTGATTTCTCGTCCGTCAATAAGAGTTAACGATATGTTTTCGCGCCGACCTGGGCGGTAATCATTGGTACGACTCCCCTTGAATTGTTAATTGTTAATTTATTATCTTGTGATTGTTTATTTAATAAATTGGCTCGGCGAGACGATCTTTCTCGCCGATTAACTTAATATATCGATTGTTGATAACGTTTTTTTACCGGTCATAGTCCTATCCCACGAATACCGCCCTCTCCGGTGTTTATTCTAGTTACACAACACACAATATTAAAGTCAAACGAGGTGTTTGACGTCGTTAACGGCATTGCACGAGAATCAAAGTGATTCGCGGCCGCATCGTGGGATTGTACACTTAAGGTTGATAAGTTGGGACAGATTAGATCTAACCGGGGGCCTTACATTCCCCAGTACCCACCCCGTTACAACGGGTAATATTGACTTTACTTCGATCACCGCACTGTTGAGGAGCTCTGTTAATCTCTGCGGTTCTGTAACTACCTCTGTTTTAGGTTTATTTTTGCGCTGCGCAAATTTACCCCACAGAGAATTTAAAGATAATTTTGTCAAGGATCTCAATCCTGGGTTAAACTTAATGGTATTTACGTTTAATCGTATACCTTTCTTACGTTCAATAGTTGCTGTATACTGATTCTTTTCCTCCTCGGTAATACAGTCTGGTGAAAATCCTGAAGCCTCGTTTTTATCTTTGTGAAATCCATCTATGTACCTTGCAAATATACCACAATTCTGCGTTTTAGGGTCATACTGTGTCATTTCATATTGCCAAATTTCGTGTACTGTATGAACAACATATCCTACTTCGATAGCTTTTTTAACTTCTTTGGATACCCAAGTTTCTTTGCAGAATTTGTTCGGCAGGATCTTCGTGAGGACAATTGGATTGTATCATTTACTCGCCACACGAGCGGCATAATGGAAAATCAGTTTACCATGCTTTCTCATAGGTAGGACCGGATGGTACAAGTTTGATATTTGATATATCGGTTGGGTGTCCTAAGAGTTTTCGACACTCTTCAGCGCCTACATATGTTTACATATATAAGGATACAGTGAGCATACATCGACATATCTAATTTTTTCCCCTCCGTCGCAGTCGTACACTTTCACCGTGTTACGCGTACGTCCACCAGAGAAAGCATCATGAGAATCTAATGGCTTCCGATCTATTAAATTGCTTATGTCTCGTAGGAATTGTTTCATTTCGTCACTTTGAGAAACTTTCTTGTTAAAAACGCACTCCCAAATTTCGATTAACTCATAGTTATTAACTCTTATTTTTTCAAAAATGGAGATACTTTCTTCGAATCTATCGTCCATCGATTGACCGTCTAATAAAATTTCATGTCTATTTATTTTATAACATCGCAGGCAACCATGCCAATAGCATCCATGAAATTGAAGAATTATACTGTTATGGTTTTCGTGTTCTGCGGGAAGCAGTATTCGTCCACTAGCGGGAATACCCTCTATTAATTTTTTTTCACACAGCGACCAGCGTGTACAATTTCTCTGTTTATTCTTTTTTCTCCATCCAATATAAACACTGAATCGCTTTGATAGATTGGTTATCTGTAAGTCGATATCCGCCTACTGGAATTATACCTATCTATTTCTTCTTCAAAAAATTTTTTCTATAAACGTGCATACATGCCAAAGCGATTGTAGAACATTCCACGAATGGATCACATCATACTTCATAAATGATGATCGAAAATTCAAACAAGCCAATTTTAGAATGTTCACGTCTTGCTTACAATATTTTACAATTTCTTTTTCAAAATCAAAAATATACCCAGTCTCCTGTTGTTCTTCATACCATGCTAAAAAGTTTTCTCTTTCGGTAGGATGCATACTGTCTGGAGTATTCATTTCCAAAGGCGGTAACGGCCCGATGTAAGATTGGTTTTCTTGTTTGTTAAATAAATAAGGAAACGTACCCTTTTCAATTCCGGATAGGCCATATGCTTTTAGTAATGTACTCAGCGGCATTTGGAAATAATTCAAACTATCAACAAATTTAACATTCTTAAATTCCATCCAAATTATTTTCGAGTCATTCAAAATTACTATTGGTTTAACTCGGCCGCTATGTTTCTCCACAAGATTTTACGAGGCCTCACCACGCAGGCGGCAATAGCAGGCAAAATCATTTGGATCGTTGCTGCGCTTGGCGGTTCGGTACGCTCGCTTCCTCTCCTTAATCAAGCGATTAACATTAGATGTGATCCAGGGTTTACGCTTGTTGCCCGTGGTACGTAACCTAGCCGGCGCTAGCTGGTCATACGCGCGAACAATGGCGTTGCTCAAACCTCGCACCGCAGAGTCAACAGCCAACTCGTCGCCATGAATTTGGACACGATCATTGGACATCATGGTAGGAGAGCCTAAATGAGAGAGAGAGAGAGAGAGAGAGAGAGAGAGAGAGAGAGAGAGAGAGAGAGAAAGCTGTTTCTTCGTGTCAGTTTCTCTGCGATACGAACAGGATAAAAAGTAAGTGGTACCGCTTCTTGAATAGATTAACTTTATCGCGGTTGTTCGTAGTGTAGTAAAGTTAGTTCGCGTACCCCTCTTTCCCCCCGCGTTAAGCCGACGACTACGGCTCAACTCTCGTGCGTGCGTTGACCTCAAACGATAATTGTTTTGTGTTTAGTACATATCACATTTGATTCTAAAAACTAATAAATCTGTTCATATTTAATTGCATCTCAAAACGTGTTGATTTAGAGATTTAGAACCGTCGCTTATAGATATTCCTCCGCAAAATGCTTTTGAGAGTGGGGGAATGAACTATTTTGCCCACTCAAAAAGAAAATTATTAAATTTTAATACAATTATTTAATTTTTTTTTATAATATAATATTATGATATAGAGGGAGAGAGGGAGAGCGGGAGAGATGACAGAAAAACAAGACATATAACGCAGTCAAAACTTCTTATATTAGGCTCGCAGAAATGGCGCTATGTTTTTTCGTACATGCTACAATCAAAAGAATTTTCAATCTTCTTAATGTCAAATTTCTCCCACCTTGTCAGGAAAAATATTATACGCAATTAGTAAGGAAAATAGGCCATCCGCACTCGTCTTTTTGCCACCCTCGCTTCGCTCGAGCAGCAAATCCAACTCGTGTTGGAATGACCTATTTTGCTCACTAGTTGCGTAATATACTATTAACGGCAAGTGTGCGGACAGGTAACCGCAGCCGCTACGCGGAAAATATATGTAGACGTCATATATATATAGATATATATTCTGGTTTAAGCATCGAGTACGAGATACCAAGTCGACGACACTAGTCAGGTTTGTACGCCACGAACTATGTGGTATATATAATACGGGCGACTCCATGACTTTTCCACTAGGCAAGCACACCGTTATAATAAAAGATAACCGATTTACTTAGAATTTTATAAATATTGTAATAATACATTGTAATATCTTATTATAAGTAATTAATGAATAAAATATATTTTTTAATATACATGATTTAAGTGATTATTGTGTTATCCTAGTATATCCCGGTCTTATCCTTTTTTTCCTTTCTCATTACCACATTTTAAAAATAAATATATAATATTTGTATCGTACAGGATCTCTGTTAAATTTCGAATTAATAATAAGTAAATTCTTATTTCTATAAAATCATCTTATATTGCAAAATTATGAAATTAAGAATAAAATACGCTTTGAAAGTTGTTAAATTAAAGTAAAAAATGAGTGAGATTATCTTAAACACGTTTCATATATTGTAAAATACGAGTCAGCGTGCACTCGGATTCATCGACTTTGTCTATATAAATATATCATGTTACATCGGTAACACTACGGACTCACCGATGCGCACGTCTGCCGGGGTCAAGGTCGGTCATGTTTTGACTGTCCAAGGTGGCCACATAACTACTGTCATTAAACATTAAAGATAACTCGCTATGGAGATTAACCAAAATTTTAACAAAAACAAAAACATCAATATCTTCGCTAAAAGATGAAAATTATAAATTAAAATTTTTCTCACCACAAGATAAAGGCCAACTGTCCATATGAAAACCAACAAAATATCTCGGAGTCATTTTAGATAAAAAATTAAAATTTCATACACACGCAACAAATTTACAAAACAAAGCATATTGAGCAATAGCTAAATTAAATCCGCTTATTAATATATAATAATTACGTTATTAATATATAATAACGTTGGCAACGTATTCCCAAACTTGGCCAGTAGGACTATTCTAAACTTTATATTTTAATGCATAAAGTTTGGTATAAGTTAAACAAGAGTTTTACATTAATGTTATAAAGCTTTGTTAAAGTTTTACTAAGCTTCTTATAAGTATTGTAAAACTTCTTAAAAGTTTGTGTTGACTTTGGAACCTGACCATAAATATCATATCTACATTGGGAAAAATTTTTTAGTAAAAATTACTATATTAATGGTAAACAGACGTCAGACTTACGTAATTATAAAAATTGCTATTAATAATGGTAAAAATTGCCATTATTAATAGTAATTTTTCCTAAATAATGACAATTCTTATCATTATTAATAGCAATTTTTTCAATTGTGTAAGTCTGTCCTCCTTTTACCATTAAAATAATAATTTACTTCTATTTTACATCTATTTTATGATGAAACTTTTTACAAACTTTTGTAAAGCTTTGTTAAAGTTTTTATAAAACTTTTTAAAAATTTATGTCAACTTTAAAACTTCTAAAAGTTGACAAAAATTTTTGAGAAATTTACAAAACTTAAGTTTGGCACAGTCCTATTGGCCAAATTTGGGAATAGTTTTATAATATCCAAAGTTATATAATATCCAAAAGTTTGGCAAAACCTTTACTAAACCTAATTTTTTACACGGGAAATTCATATTTACTACTGTTTTATAAAGTGGTTTTTATCATTGTAAATATTATTTTAATAAGATTTTGCCGATAAAATGATTCGTAAACAAATATTTTAGTATCTTATTAGTTGAGATAACTACCCTATCAAAAAAGTAAATGTGTCTTTATTCTTTAATATAGTCTTTTCGGACTATACATAAAAGTTGATGAAAATTAACATGTCGAATCAAACATGAAATTGTACATGGAATTACATATGGAAATTATCATAAACTTTTTTCTTCCAAGTATTTTTCCAAAAGTTCCAAAAAATCATATGGAATTCCACCTGAACTTTCTTGATAGGGTATAAAAGGTAATATTAGTAGTTTTGTAAATAATTATAAAGATTGAAGCGAATTTTGACGACAAAGACACCAAGAAAATATGGTACATACAGATATGGTTTTTGCACTTTCTTTGTAATTACTTTTAATTATTTCTATAAATATTATTGATTATTACTTTACCTCATTAAATAAATAAGGTTACAACTGATTAAGAAGTTTAGGTCTTTATCAAGACCTGATATCCCGTTATATTTTCTATTATATTACTTCCATTACATTACTCATAACAAGCAAGACCTTAACCGGTTAAGTACGCTCCATTTTTAACTATTTGGGTTCAAAATGGTAAACCATACACGTAGTTTCAACAAAATCCGTTCAGAAACATGAAAGTTATTCAATTTGATGATATATGAAGATTTTTAACATTTTGAGTTGGCCATTTTAGGTCCGCTATAATGGATTTTACTATTCACTTGCCAAAAAACTAAAGTGTACCAAATTTTATTTAAATCGATTGGAAAACATATTATCATGTATGTTACAAAGACAAATTAGACTCGACTGTTTTTTATCATATATGATACAGTACCATTTAACCGGTTAATCAAGTAATATGGTGGCCCATTGTATGTAAACAAAGGTTTAAAATGGTTAAAAATTGTCCAACATAAAAGTGTTTCTTAAAAGTGATTCTAAGTAAATGCAGTAATATACAATATAATTTATAGAGCTAAGGGACAGATTAATTTACGAGTGTTTCAAACGAAAAAGAGACTGATAAGTAGAGTTGAAGATATTATTTAAAGCCAATACGCATATAAGCGGGATCGTCGATAGTGAGATCGATACGAACGGTTGCGCAAGAGTTTTTTTTGTACTGCACTATAAAATTAATGCTCGGAGAAGAACCGGCGATGGAAAACATGGACTAGAAAACTCGAGCATTAGAAGGAAGTAATAAATTAAGCCGTTCTTTGGGTAATGTCGCAGTCGTAAAAGGGGGACAGCAAATTCTCCGAATTAACTACGAAGCAATACAGAAAATGCATGGGATTCGATAATTTTTAATCACGCACATCTAACGGCCCAATCGGGTGCAAGCACAGAAAAATCGAGAACTACTTACGCAATTTCCATATAAGGCAAAGCGTAAGACAAGGACAGATGCATAGATTTTTAGGGTATATAAAGAGAACCCAGAACAGACACAGCCACTCCTAATTTTTCATCTAAAGCTTTCGTAATGCAAAGCTCTGCTAGTCAACTCTTTGATTTTTATCCGAGGGCGTGGCACTGCTACTCGGACTTTAAAGAAATGCGGATTCAAAATCAAGAGAGATCTTGTATTCGGGGATCGAGACGCATCGTTGATATCTACGAGCCATAGTTAAGGAACTACGACTTCGACATCTGGCAATCATCGGACTCCGAAAGCATACGCATCCAACGTCGACACCCGCAGGTCTAACAGGACATTATCCAGCAATTTGACACCGCTATCCACGTTCGAGGCGGACCTTCGTTCCTCACCGTATATACATACATATATATATATGGGGTATTCCACGTGAAGTGGTCCGATCAAAATTTTAAAATGCACCAAATTTTGGGTACACTTTGCAAATGTTTTTCAGAATACAGAAAAAAATTTTTAGGTACTGGAATCTATTTACTCAAAAGTTATTCTAACCTCAAAAAGTGAATTTTTCCATATTTTTTTCAACACCAGTTGGGTTTACCGCTATATAACTCAAAATCTATCAACTTTTACTATAGAACATTATATGTAACATTCGTTGCTAATTATATCTAGAATTTATTCTTCTGGGTTAGAATTTCTAATCTCAAGGTCAATGTTACGTAAACTACATGTCAATATTCAACTTGAAAAAAGTGCAAGTGCGCCACCTTTGATTTTTTCATCCAAAAGTCTAAAAAAAAGCTTGGAGCAATACCTTTCAAATGGTCTGTAGCATTTTTATGGCCTCTAATTCTGTAAAAAGTTATGACAATTTAAAGAAATTTTTTTAAAAATTTAAATGGGAATTACCATGTTCATTTTTGTGAATTTTTTGTCTTGCTTTAAATTGTCATAACTTTTTACAGAATTAGAGGCCATAAAAATGCTACAGACCATTTGAAAGGTATTGCTCCAAGCTTTTTTTTAGACTTTTGGATGAAAAAATCAAAGGTGGCGCACTTGCACTTTTTTCAAGTTGAATATTGACATGTAGTTTATGTAACATTGACCTTGAGATTAGAAATTCTAACCCAGAAGAATAAATTCTAGATATAATTAGCAACGAATGTTACATATAATGTTCTATAGTAAAAGTTGATAGATTTTGAGTTATATAGCGGTAAACCCAGCTGGTGTTGAAAAAAATATGGAAAAATTCACTTTTTGAGGTTAGAATAACTTTTGAGCAAATAGATTCCAGTACCTAAAAATTTTTTTCTGTATTCTGAAAAACATTTGCAAAGTGTACCCAAAATTTGGTGCATTTTAAAATTTTGATCGGACCACTTCACGTGGAATACCCCATATATATATATATATATATATATATATCTATATATTTGTATTATTCGTAAAGGCAAACCTGATATTTTATGTTATTTCAATTACTGAACCAACCGTTTTCTCTTACAACAATTATTATTTGATACTGCAATTTATTTATAATAATTATTCTTTGTATTGCAATTTTATTTGCAATATTTACGGTTTGAATTGCAATTTATTAACAATAATTCATGTTTTCACCGACAACAATTTTTAATTTAATCTGCATTTATTTATAATAATTCTTATTTCGATTATTAATTATTAATTTTTATAATAAAATAACCTTGTGTATATTTCATTCTATAATGTGTTGACGTGTTCGCCGTACAATTGTTTATTTAATCAAAATTAAAATCGTTACATGACTTAAATAATTTTATGCAATTGTTAATAAAATAGTGTTATTTTATGTGTGTTTTTGTCCATTAAAAAGCTATAAGAATTTAGTCACCTGTTCATTTAAAGGAAAACAGCATATTATGATGTTAACAAATTTAAATAAATAATGCATGATTAATACGAAATAAAACATATATTATTTTATTTATCCCACATTATATCCTACATCTCTACTCTCAAAATAACTTCGCTCGCTACTCCCGGAAAAGTAAGGCTAGTCCTAGTCAAACAAGAGCGAAAGGAACGCGAATGGTTTATTAACCATTTGCCTTCTTGTAACATTTTTTATGGTAATTGGTACAAGTCTGGACGTGACAATAGATATCGTTTAAAAAAGGCAGTTGATCAATTCGAAGATCAAGGTACATCGTACCGAACAATTATCTCTGCTATACAGTTACACAAGAATGCTATTGAGTTGAGTATCGATACAAATTAAAATTTTTATTTACTGCACTATTTTTCATTTAATAATTAAATAATTTCAATTGATAATAGCTGAATAGATATCGTCAATACTTCTTATAATCTTTGTAATTTACTCTCAGTGGGTAGTTGCGTAACAATATTTAGTATTGGTACAATTGCGGTATGTAAATTATACTGAATTCATTTTTATTTACAATTTTATTACATCATATATATTTATTTTATAAGTATGCTGAACAAAATAAAAATGTTTTGTTTTACGTTTTAGCTGATGGAATATGTTCATGATAAATTTGAATTATTCCGATCGATGCTATTTGCATTGGGTTTAATAATTCACTTACTCTATTACAATTATATAGGACAGACCGTCTTAGATCATTGTGATGATATTTTCAAATATACGTAAATATGATATAAACATTTTAGGAATCATATAATGCCAAATTACATTGATTATTGCAATGATTATTGTTTATATTAATAGGTATATGACCGATTGGTACAATCTATCACAAAGCTGTAAAACTTTGTTACGCATCATGATGCTACGTTCTTCAAAGCCTTGCTTTTTAACTATAGGAGGATTATTCATCATAAGTTTGCAATTTTTTGGCAGAGTAATTAATTTGATTTAAAAATAATATACCGTAAATAGCAAAAAAATTTTCTTTATCAAAAATGAAAATAATTTTTTAACGTTGAAAAAGTAATAAAATATGAAAATAATATAAAGTTTTTCTCTTTAAAGATTTTGTAAAATTATTATGTAGTTTCTACTTTAAGTGAGAATGTACTACTTACTTTAACTATTTAAGATTTCAGTGCTTTAATGTTATTAATATTTCTCGTACATTAATACTATACGAAATCAAACTAATATGAAAGTTTTGCAAGTATTTTGGGCATGTACTTATAAGAAATACAATTTTTAAAAAATTTACGTTTTATTAATATATTACTAGCCAAAATGCTCGCTTCGCTCGCAGTTAAATAGTATTGTTAACATAATAATTCTTTACCATCAAATTACATGTAATGTAATATTCAAAAAATTACTTTTGAAAAACTATTTAGTAAAATAATTTATAGTACTAGTAATTAAATAAATATTACAATTATATAATTTGTTGGGATAAATCCGTCATAATTAATAGAAGAATGATCATTTTTACTATTTATATCATTAACAATTTTTGTTATTCCCAATAATTAATTCTAATATTATTATTTCCATTAATACCTGATAAACTTTATATAATTCATAATAGATCGATTCATATTAATAAATTATTAATTATAACATTCCAATTAGAATTTAAAATACCACATGTACTAGGATGACAAATATTAGAAGTTCAAATAGAAATAACGATTTGTTTGTACAATTTTTGATATATTGTTTACTTGTATATATATATATATATATATATATATATATATCCCCATTAAAAAATCTCACTGGAGATCTCAGATCATATCCCAGGTAAGATGTCCTATTAAAAACTCATTTCAACAATTTTTCGTTCATTACACGTTTTAAACCTTCTTATGTCGATTGATAACTTATTTAAGTGGGTATCATACTCAATTACAAATACAAATTTCGCACCAGAAAATAGCAGACGAAAAAACAACTAATTTACTTTTAACAATTAATAAAAACAAATTTACGCAAAAACAGGAGTTAGTTGCCCTCCGTTATGTACTTATCTATCATTTTACAAAGCTTCAAGTTATTATAACAACATGTCGCCGAGAAAACCTTGAAAAATGCAATATTCTTATAATTTCTTGTATGAAAAATAAAATTCAATTCTTCAGACATTTTCGAAATTTCAAAACAAAACAGCTTCAGCCCGGATTTGAACCGGGACCTAGCTCTTACTCTCGCACTCTATTACTCTAACTTTCGTTTTCTCTCTCTGTCTCATTCTCTCTATCTCTCATTCTCTCTATCTCTCATTCTCTCTATCTCTCATTCTCTCTATCTCTCATTCTCTCTCTTACTCTCTATCTTTCATTCACTCTCTCTTATTCTCTCTCTTTCTCTCTATCTTTCATTCTCTCTCTCTTTCTCTCTCTCTTTCTCTCTATCTTTCAATCTCTATCTTTCATTCTCTATCTCTTATTCTCTCTCTCTTTCTCTCTATCTTTCAATCTCTATCTTTCATTCTCTCTCTCTTATTCTCTCTCTCTTTCTCTCTATCTTTCATTCTCTCTCTCTTATTCTCTCTCTCTTCCTCTCTATCTTTCATTCTCTTTCTCTTATTCTCTCTCTCTCTCTCTCTCTCTCTCTCTCTCTCTCTCTCTGTAAATAGCACCATTTTAACGAATTTGTATCGCTGCCGAACTGGGTGCCCTTGGGCTTTTTTGTTTCAGCTCTCGCAAGCGCACTAATGCGAGCCTTCTAGATCATTGAAACTACATTTTTATCTAGCGGCTCGCAAAAAAATAGATTTTTATATCGACGCATCATCTTCGAGGTAATGTTGAAGGAGCTGTTTTCCATCGTGTTGACTTTCATTAGATAAACAGTAATTATTTAAACCGACAGTTTTCTGTCTTGTCTTCTATGGTGATTTTTTCAAGAGCCTCTCTAAACTGGTGCTGTTTTTTATTCAAAACGGTCTACAAGTAAAGTGGTGATATATACTAGTTCGACTCTGCGAACCTATAAGACTTTCGACATACGCGCCATGTGTTTTCCCTATTGTGTATAATTGCGTATTTCTGTATACCTTAATATTCTTTTTATAAAACCGCTATAATATTATTGTTCATTATTTTTTATCACGTATTGGTATATTAGGTTTTTAGGTTAGGCACTCTACGCGTGTGATATACTGCTCTGTGTGCATGAATTCGCGACACAAAGCGTGGGTAAATTTCTTTTTATAAAATTGTTTATAACATAATTATTTATTATTTTTTATCACGCATTAGTATGTTCGGTGCTTTATGTGTGCGTTATATTGCTTTGTGCATGTGAATTTTGTGGAATGGTGTGTGATGTGTGCTTAAATTCTCTCTAAAAAAAAAAAACAAAAAAAAACAAAAAAACAAAGGGAAAACTAATAATTTTCAATATTATTATTTCACGGTCATAAGTATACCATGTTTATTTATTATAATTTATAGCGTCATTCGTGTGTATTGGCAACTGGAATAAGTTTGGTTTTTGTGTGCAAGTGTCAGCTTGAGTGTGTAATAATACAGCGAAAATTGTTCCTTTTTATTTTTTAATTTTTGTTATCTTCGTGCGATTTTTTATGTAAATAGTCCAAATGTTTTATCTTTTATTTTTTATCTATATTTATTAATTATTTCAAATTGAAAAATTCAAATCCAGTAATTTTACAAATGTTATAGCGTACTCTACAATTTTTATCCTCTTCGATTATTTTACCTTTTACTTTATTGTTTTATTTATATATCATATTTATTATTTTTATTCTTTAATTTTTATTTATATCAGTTATATTTGCTTTTAATTGTATGATCTCTTCTTGTCACTTTTATTTCTATCACTTGTATTCTTTTACATCTATTTGTATTGTTTATTTTTTACCTTATTTATTTTTATTTTCTACTATTTTTGTTTTATTGATAAAACATTTGTTCTATATTTTCTCATTGCTTCGTAATGTTAATAATTGTCTTTCAGTATTATAGTTGAATCGTCCTCAGCTATTCTGTATATGTTTTAGCTACTACTTTTGCCCATACTTGCTAATCATTAGTAGTACATTTTTACTCTTATAGTGTTAAAGCATTTTTGTTATTTTCTCCTTATACTCATGTCAGATGTCGCGATGTCATAAATGTAATCGTAATATTGCTAAGGATAGATTTAGGTGTAGCGTCTGCAATAAGACTTTTCACCCGGGTTGCATTGCTAGTTTTATAGCTAAAAAGTCCTCGGAAACTTGCTGCGTGCGCTCTTTTACCATAGCCGACCATTAATTATCAAAACCTAATGAGTCTATCTCATCACGCCGTTCTAATAACTTTGACTTAAGGCGGGATATCGCGCTAAACACGTGCGTAAATTCTTCCTTATCTGATAATAATCTACGACATGACACTATCAATATGGCGCAAAATATGACACATAATACGTCCAACATGGGCATACACTCTCAATCTGCATCATCATCTCAGGCGATGAGTGATGTCCAATTAATAGCTTTTCCACAAAACTGGGCTAGTATCTCTGATTCAGATAAAATGACCCATATTTTTGCCGCTCTATCAAAAAATCACTCCACCATTGTCAATGAGCTCGGCTCTTTGAAATCTCTGTTAAATCAAAATTCGGAACGCTTAGATGCTATAGAATCCGAAATGCAACATCTGAAAACGAATCGAATATCTGTGCAGCCAAGTTCTGAATTAAAAGTCACTGGCATTTCGTTAGATTTATCGATTCCTGACCCTGATATTATTCTTGCCATTCTGAACATCTTAGGACTCAAGCATCTTAATAATGATATTTTGGACATTCGTAAGTTCTCCCCAAAACGTCTTAGTGGGAATCAAGATGCAGGCATGGTCAATATTTCTTCTTTCTCGCTTATAGTTAAATTCAAGTCTCATGTTATTAAAGATCATGTATTAAGAGTAAAAAGAGAATTTGGTGAGATTACTTTCGGCTCCCTTTTTTCTGGTGGCAATGCAGCTCCCGTCAACAACAAAATTAATATCTATTGTATGTTACCTCAATCCACTTATCATCTGTTTTTGGAAACCAAAGCTAAGGCTCAGATTCTTAAATACAGACACGTATGGACACGTGAGGGCAACATCTATGTTCGCTCATCTGATAATACTGAAGCCATTCTCATCTCCACAAAACAGGATTTGGATAGATTACAGTGACTAGTCATTCCTATAAAACCCCCCACTAATGACTGTACTTCCAAATCATCACTTCATATTAGTCACCTCAATGTAAACTCACTTAAATCTCACTTAGATATGATTAAATTTTTATTACATAAGAAATCAATTGACGTATTATCACTATCTGAAACTTGGCTTACTCCTAATCAGCATACATCCCTGCTCGACATCGATGAATATCATTTGGTTAGGAATGATCGTAATATTCGCTCTACCCATGGGAAGCGAGAATTCGTTCAAGGTGGTGGAGTGGCGTTTTATATTCGTAAATGTATTCCATTCAAAATTTTGGCTCAGTCCTCTCACTCTGATATTAACATGACCGAATATTTGATAGTTGAATTGTCACCCTGCTTTGCTCAAAAAATTCTTGCCGTCACTGTATACCGACGTCCCAAAGGCCATGAACTGTCTGCTATGTTTGATGCACTGGCTTGTCACTTGCACTTGTACTCTGATGTCTTACTGTTGGGCGATCTCAACTCAGACCTATGTTCTGACAATTATTATGCTCAACAACTACGCAATCTTGTAACAGATTATAATCTTTACATCATTCCTTTTGGAGCCACTCACCATCGTGACAATTCAGACACTTGGCTAGACGTAATTATAGTTAATGATGACGACAACATTTTATCGTATAGTAAATCTAAAACTCCTTTTATAAATTGTCATGATGTTTTGTACATTGAATATAAATTGAGTCACCCACCTGTTGCATGTTTCCCACTTTCTACACGTAATTTTCGAAACTTTGATGTTAATATTTTTTCTGATATGCTAAGCAAGGCCTTGAACACTGCCATAGTCTTTTTGTGGCAAATTCGGACGTAAATCTAGTTCTCAATAATTTCTCATCTTGTGCACTGACTGCGCTTGATGTGTGTGCTCCACATACGAAGCGTATTCTTAAAAGGTGCCCTGCCCCCTGGTTCACTGAAGAGTTGCGTTGTAAGTGCAGAGAGAGATCGCTTATATAAAAAAGCTATACGTACTCGCTCCAGCTCTCTTCTGAGCCAATACAAAGTGATGCGTAGGCTGGTGAAGCAGGCCATAATCAACCGCGGGATAGGTACTTGGTGGATGCCCTCTTAGAGATGCTGCTTTGGCACCATACTATGAGAAGCTGAATTGGCTTCCGTTATCTTCTCGTCGGTGTTTTCACCTGGGTGTGTTTATGTTTAAGTTTCTTATCACGCACAAACCTAATTATTTGTACGACTTGCTAACATTTGCTACTGATGATATACGGAGGTCAAAACGTGTAAACTCCACTTTTATTATACCAATTGCGAAAACTGAAGCTTATAAATCATCCTTTACGATTGCGAGCATGGTGAACTGGGAGACCATTCCTGCAGCCGTCAAAGACAGTGATAGCATGGCTATATTTAAGCATGAATACCTGCGGTTTCTTCGTGCTACTTAACTCAAAATGTCTTTTATTTTATATTTTTATTGTACATACTGTATCTTGATGCCATTTTTTCGTGTTATTTTTTATCTTTATAAATCTTATTTTATCAATTTTATCAATAATTTTATCATTGCGATATATTTTATGTTTTTATCTATATTGTTTTATTTTTTTACTATTTACTATGTATAAAACTGCACTCTGTATTATCTAGTGCCATTCGGTGTTATACACTTTGGCAAAAATAAACATGGTTTCAATCAATCAATCTCTCTCTTTCTCTCTATTTTTCATTTTCTCTCTTTATCTCTCATTCTCTCTCTCTCATTCTCTCCCTCCCTTTATCTTACATTCTCACTCTTTTTCTCTCCCTCCCTCTCTCTCAGCCTCTCTCTATCTCATTCTGTCACTCTCTCTCTATCTGTCTCCCTATCTCTTCCTCTCACTGTCTCTCTCGCTCTGTCTCATTCTCTCTCACGCCAAGATGATGCTTGCCGGACGGATGGACGGACGGATAATGAGAGAATGAGACAGAGCGAGAGAGACAGCGAGAGGAAGAGATAGGGAGACAGATAAAGAGAGAGAAAATGAGAGATAGACAGAGGGAGAGAGAGGGAGAGAGAACGAGACAGAATGAAAGATAAAGAGAGGGAGAGAATGAGAGAGGGAGAGAGAGAATGAGAGATAGAGAGAGAGAGAATGATAGAGTGCAAGAGTGGGAGCGATTAATAATGAGGGATTGTGAGAGGGAGAGAGTGAGTAAGAATGAGGGAGTGTGAGGGAGAGAGAGGGAGAGTTAGGGAGACAGAGAGAGAGAGTGAGGGAGAGAGAGGGAGAGTTAGGGAGACGGAGAGAGACTGAGGGAGAGAGATAGATTACACATTACATACATTTTCTATTTGAGTGGGCAAAATAGTTCATTCCCCCACTCTCAAAAGCATTTTGCTCACTAGTGAGGGAATGTGGTATTTTGCCCACGCAAAATAGGCCTCGTAAATCGAATTTCGCTCACCGCGTTAGGAAAAAGTTGTTGACACTCTTTGTTTTACACACCGTGTACAGATGAATACTTTAAGAAGATCGTCGAACTCGACGGATTATCGGCATAGATCGATAGATATCGATAAACACAATTATCATCCGATCGTGGTGATTTTTGGTATATAGACTCCGCTCGCCACCCCCTATCGACTTATAATCCACAAATTAAAGTCGACGAACAATTGACGAATTTTTCGGGGCGGTAATTAGCCGGGAGATCAGGTTTCTCGCAGAGCGGCACATCTGCGATCGAGTATATCAGTACATATGTACTACCCGTACGATTTTCAGAACCACGAGTATTTTAATCCCGTATACGATAATTGCCGAATAACGGTGATAACGCGGTGATTTGTGTTTAAAACGATATTGTTGTGCGATGCGATCTTAGACTAACATGTTATGCAAATTCACCGGCCGGTATTCATGGTTTATTAATTTTATTAATTTATTTATTAATCTATTATTAATCTTGTGTGGATGCGATGAGAAAAGCCTAGATCAGGGTTGCCAGATGGCGATTTTTTCTTTTTGTTGCTCTTGCTTAATAAACATCTATATACGTAAGAGAGAAAAGGAAAAAAATCGCCATCTGGTCACTCTGGCCTAGATGCGAAAAATTGTGAGTGTGATGAGAAAAAAAATGTTCATAGACACGTTTGTCTTTTGTTCGAAAAATTCGTGGAACAGGACCTTGGAAAGGTCAGAGCACGGCATTTGTTTGTACCGGGTATTGCGTGCGGCGGGAACACGTGAGCGACGAAGTAGGAATAGCAGAGCGAGAGTGCGAGTGAGAAGGAGAGCGTGAGTGCGAGTGAGAAGGAGAACGTGAGTGCGAGTGAGAAGGAGAACGTGAGTGCGAGTTAGAAGGAGAGCGCAAGGCGAGAGCGGCCGAACGAGCTCGGGAACACTCGAGAAAGAGAGAGAAGGGTGAGTACGGGAGAAGGGCGTGTACGGGAGAAGCGCGAGTTCGGGCGCGCGCGAAGTGGGGAAGAGAGCGGAGACGCGTACTTACGTAGTAGGGAAACGAGCGTGAGTAGGTGAGCGCGGAGCGGGGCGTTCTCGAGGCAAAGAAGCGCGAAGTGTGGTAGACGAAAAGCTAGATTGGCAGGATCTTGCGCGCTAATTTCGTATCAGCTGATCTTCCTTTTCTTTTCTTTTCTTTTTCCTCTTTCTCGTACCGCATGCGATACAATATCGGTCCAACAAATGTCTAAGCAGCTTTAAAAGGATATTAAGTAAAAGTTAACGTTAACAAAGTGATGCGCTTTGTAAAATGAGAATTGACATGAGAAGAGTTTCCCCGGGCAGAAGGTTGGTCTAGACCTTCTTGAAAAGTAAATAATTTTCACAACAGAATCCGGATTCACATGTACCCTGTGTACATAATAAATAATAATTATTAAAGTGTTTTAAAAGTTGCATTCATCGGCACAGCTGGTCTGCTGATGTGCTGCAGGCGTCGTACGTTCTCGCAGTGCATTAGTGGGGATGTGGTTGGCTACACTTTGTGTTCAAGTGTTAGTTGGCTACATTCGCTGATGGTTTAACAGCTTTGTGTTCAAGAGGTTGAACCATCAGCTGATTGCGATACATGTTTTTCAGATATGGATCACCTATCAGGAGATCAGATTCGAGTGGTATCTGAAGCAATCAAGGCTAGGCGCAATAAAAGGGAAGTACTGACCATTCCGGTCAAAAACCAGCTAATTACTTACCCCTCTACCGAATTAGGCAATTTAGTAAAATCTGAAATGATTAAATGGGATTTGAATGATGCGAAAGAGATGGGTATTACAAGCGATGAGTTGAACGATGATGCGTTTGAGGTCGACCTGAGAGACGTGGACGTGAAGGGTGAAGAGATGAGCAGAGATATTGAATACGAAACGGACTCTGAGATGAGCGATAAACGAGATTCGATAATAAACGAGAAGCGAAATTTCAGAGAAGCGAATGTGTCAAATAAAAATGCGCCGTTGATTATTGCTGATGAAAAATGCAACATAAGCATGCGAATTAAAAACAAAACTAAATTGCCTAATATTAAAAGAGATGATTTTTCAGATGAGATGGATGAGACGAGAAATGTGATGGAAAGAGTCACTCAAGTTATTGAGGAGAAAATGCAACCTGTTGCGAATTTGAGGATCCGGGTAGACATGGTGGTCACGGACATAAACAATTTCTTTGATTCAATGACGGGACGCGACATATCACAACGAAACAACTTGAGAGAAAATATTGATGAGAAGCGCAACCTCAACGATGAGATGAGACGAATGTGTTCGGGATGAGAGGATGCATTCGTGAAGGACGAGAGGTGTTAAGGGAAATGAAAGAGGTAAGAGATGAGTTTTATGATAAGAATGAAAATGATTTTAAAGAAATTGCACATAACTCGACCGAAAATTCGGGGCATGACGTTATATCGAAAGCGGATATAATAAAATTAATTAGATCAGAAGTAGAGAAAGAAAATAATTCGGAAACTAAAATTTTAACAAATCGAATGACATGAGTGAGTTTAAAGACGCGATTAAATTACTGAATGTGAGAGATTCGAGTACAAAGAGAGATTATAAATTATCGGTACAAATGAAATACGAACTGTTTATGGATTACTTTACTTCGGAATTAATTGCCTTGGATTTAATGTACATTATTGATGAAAACTCTGAAAAACGAGACGCGACGGAAAGAGAAATGTTAACGCGAGATCAGTTTAAAGTCAGAGACATTTTAATAAATCATATCGATCAAAATTATCATGCCAAATTAATTGATATTAAACCCGAAAGAGATGCTGGAAAAAATTAAGGAAATTAAGAGATGTGAAGAGATATTGAATGCGAAACGGACTCTGAGATGAGCGATAAACGAGATTCGATAATAAACGAGAAGCGAAATTTCAGAGAAGCGAATGTTGAAATAAAAATGCGCCGTTGATTATTGCTGATGAAAAATGCAACATAAGCATGCGAATTAAAAACAAAACTAAATTGCCTAATATTAAAAGAGATGATTTTTCAGATGAGATGGATGAGACGAGAAATGTGATGGAAAGAGTCACTCAAGTTATTGAGGAGAAAATGCAACCTGTTGCGAATTTGAGGATCCGGGTAGACATGGTGGTCACGGACATAAACAATTTCTTTGATTCAATGACGGGACGCGACATATCACAACGAAACAACTTGAGAGAAAATATTGATGAGAAGCGCAACCTCAACGATGAGATGAGACGAATGTGTTCGGGGATGAGAGGATGCATTCGTGAAGGACGAGAGGTGTTAAGGGAAATAAAAGAGGTAAGAGATGAGTTTTATGATAAGAATGAAAATGATTTTAAAGAAATTGCACATAACTCGACCGAAAATTCGGGGCATGACGTTATATCGAAAGCGGATATAATAAAATTAATTAGATCAGAAGTAGAGAAAGAAAATAATTCGGAAACTAAAATTTTTAACAAATCGAATGGCATGAGTGAGTTTAAAGACGCGATTAAATTACTGAATGTGAGAGATTCGAGTACAAAGAGAGATTATAAATTATCGGTACAAATGAAATACGAACTGTTTATGGATTACTTTACTTCGGAATTAATTGCCTTGGATTTAATGTACATTATTGATGAAAACTCTGAAAAACGAGACGCGACGGAAAGAGAAATGTTAACGCGAGATCAGTTAAAAGTCAGAGACATTTTAATAAATCATATTGATCAACATTATCATGCCAAATTAATTGATATTAATGACCCGAAAGAGATGCTGGAAAAAAATTAAGGAAATTAAGAGATGTGAATGTAGTTTATCGTCTGTTAACTTAAGGAAACAGTTGTATTCTTTGGTGTTCAAACGTAAAGAGAGAGTGTCAGTTTTCGTTGATAAATTTGATGAGATAATAAGAACACATAATAATATTCTTCATACTCAGCCGTTTGCTGAATCTGAGATTCGTGATGCCTTTTATAATGCAATAGTACGAGAAGTGCCACAGATTCACGAACTTAATTTTGTGAACAAAAACGCGACGGGTAAGGATCTAAATTATAATCAATTAAAAACATTTCTTTTACAGCATGAAGCGATGAGGAAGGGAAGCGGAGGTGCGACAGTGAGCACTAGTGTGGAGCCTAGAGTAGCTCTGGCTGCCGCACAAATAGAAGGGATGCGTTGCTACGAGTGTCACGCATATGGGCATATTAGTCGTGACTGTTCCAGGAAAAACTCGGGAGAAAAATTGTGCTACAATTGTAGGCAATTATCACGGGATCACAAGGCCGAGAATTGCCCAAATCCCAGCACAAGAGATGCGAGCAACGCGAGACGTGGAAGAGGACTCGGTATTATAAGGTATGCGAGATTTAACCAAGAGAATCGAACTCTTGGTTACAAAAGACAATTTGGAAGTGATGAGAGAAATGTGAGAAATGCGCAAACAAAATTCCAGAGGCGAGCTTAAAATCGGAGGGAGCGGGATGCGTAGATATTAAAAAGGGAAATAATAGAATTCTAACCTTAAATAATGTGATAATCACTTTCGGAAAATTTGCTATCCTTAAGAAAATTTGTAGACAAGGGACTAGGCATTCATTTGGATAATAAGAGAGTAGATATATTTGATCCCATTTCGAATAAAACCTTTCTGACTGGAATATACGAGAAACCATACTGGTTGGTTGAAATCGAAATAGAAAAGCGAAGCGATAGTTCAAAATCAAGTTCGGAAAAATTCAATTGTACACCAATGCGTATCTTCTAACCAGCAGCAAAATTAAATCGACTCCTGATGTAAAATTAAATGAAATTCAAGGAATCGAATCCCAGTCAGAAATTAAGAAATAAAAGTGACGTGTTGAAAGTCGGTTCAAGCTTTGAAATAACAGTGACGTGTTGAAAGTCGGTTCAAGCTTTGAAATAACAGTGACGTGTTGAAAGTCGGTTCAAGCTTTGAAATAACAGTGACGTGTTGAAAGTCGGTTCAAGCTTTGAAATAACAGTGACGTGTTGAAAGTCGGTTCAAGCTTTGAAATAAAAGTGACGTGTTGAAAGTCGGTTCAAGCTTTGAAATAAAAGTGACGTGTTGAAAGTCGGTTCAAGTTTTGAAATAACAGTGGCAGATAGAAAACTGCATAACCCTAACGAAATAACTGTAACCACTGATGAAAAATTGAAATGTGAAAAGGAAATTAATTGCGACACAGATTTACCTGCCCAATCGAATAAGTCAATATTATGGCATGTGAGAATGGGTCATGCCTTTTTAAATTATCTGAGAAACTTGCAAAAGAGATTTCCTGATTTTAAGGAATTGAGTGATGTGAACTTTGATAATTCCGTGCTTGAATGAAAAGTGTATAGAATGACTAAAATGAACAGATTGCCTTTCAATGAGACGAGGATGAGAGCATCTTTTCAATTACAAATAATTCATTCCGACATAATGGGCCCGATAAGTCCGAAATGACACCCAAAGGGATATCGCTTTATTTGTGTATTGATCGTGTCTTGATCAGTTTGTTAAAATTTCGAGAAATTTACTTGGACGAGACGCGAAAGTCTGTTATTTAAGATCAGATCAGGGCACAGAATTTACGGGAGGCGATACAATTAAAGTACTCGAAACACTCGGAGCTAAATTGTAGTTGGCATGTTCTGATACTCCTCAACACAATGGAGTGGCTGAGAGATTCAATCAGACTATTCAGAAGAAAGTAAGAGCGCTAATGTTTGATTCTAAATTTTCCAGAAAATATGTGGGACTTGGCTTTGGGTGCTGCTGTTTATGCTTACAATAGAACTCCGCACAAGTCAAATGAGATGGTTTCTCCTTTGGAAAAATTCAACCTAAATTATACCGTGAATTTAAAACAATTTAGGCGTTTTGGTTGCATGGCTTATGTAAAGATTCAGAGGAAAATAGGTCCTAAGTTTAGACAGATTGCAATCCCAAGTTTTCTTGTGGGTACAAAGCCACCGGTTATGTCTTGTTCAAACCAGATGAGAATAGATTTTATGAAAGTCGAGATGTTGTATGTCACTATTGAAGAACTATTAGCAGATCAAAATACACAGTATAGCAATATTGGGAGCACAGACAAAGCTCTTATGGATTTAAAAGTAATTCAACAATATCCAGGCGAAAGTGTTGGTGATTACGCCTTAAAAGTGCAAACGCTGCATAATTGATTATTGAATTTATATGATGCAAGCAGAAACTTACATGAATTCGAAAGGCAGACATACAAAGCTCTAGCAGATCGCGAAGCATTCGACCAATTTATATTTGGGTTAGAAGGCCCCCTACAACACCAAGTTAGATCAGAAAATCCAAAAAAATTTAAGAAGTACCATAGCAGAGGCAGTTAATTTCGAACAGAAAACAAAGGCTCGATGTGCATTTACAAAATTGAATCTCTAAAAACAACAAAGCTAGAGCAAGAAAGTGCAGCTGTAAGAAGAGTCCCCGTAACCTAAAATCGCGAATTTAATAATAACACTGTGTACTCGGAACAAAACTGTTATAATAACGAAGTCGATACTAAAGTACTATGTAATAGACATATGTTCAATACATGTGAAAAAGTAAGACAGATAACAAACAAAGATACACAAATCGTCTGTTCATCGTACCCAATACCATAGATTACTCCAGTATTTTATCTGCCGTATCAGTTATATCAGAAACAAAATAATCAAGAAAATAATATTAAGCGTAGCGTTTATAATAATAGTTGGAATAATAAATATAGGAGGGACCGAACTTATGCAAGGAATAAAAATGGTTTTAAAAATTATTATAATAATTCACGAGATAATCGAAACGATTTCAGAAAGTTAATGAAAGCAATGGACATCAAAGTATTCAAGGATGTGGTAAATTACAACAAAGACAAGGCGATTCTTTAAACTACTAACGTGTTCGACCCCAACGATCTGCGGAGTCGAGCAGGTAAGAAAACAGTTAGATCATCTAAAAATTCAAGTTCGAAGATGCGTGACAAAATCTGCACAAATGGAATATAAACTACCTATAGTAGAATTATATAGTTCAAATTTGACATGAAAGGACAATTTTATGTTGATACTGGAGCAGTTCTAACATTTATTAAATTAAATTCCATAAATACAGAAAAACCGATTAATAAGACACAAATAGTGACGATAACTGGAATAAATTCTAAAGAATGTACAACCCTAGGTACTATAAAATTAGAATTAAATGGATTATTATGTGATATGCATATCGTATCAAATAATATCAAAAAATATAACGGTGTAGTAAATGCTACTGAAAAATGTTTACAATTTAGTGATTTAGTCATACCATTTGTACAAAATAAGCAATTTTTAATTCCCCCAGAAACAAGGAAACATATTTATGCGCGTATAAACTATGTTGAAAATATAGAATTTGAGTCACTTTAAGATATAGAACCGAAAATCTCTTTCGGCAATTGCGTAGCCGATACTTGTAAGGGTGAAGTATATGCCCATTGCGTCAATAGTAAGAGTGAAATAGTGGAGTTGAAGTCTCCCGATGTTATATTTGAATCCCGGGGAAAAATTAAAGAGATAAATAATGTTATTAGTGACTTGCGCGAATATGAAAATGAGAAAAATAATATAAAACGTACAAATGTTTTGTCTGTTCTTAGAGAGAAAAAAGATAGTTTCATTACCACATTTAATCAGCGCTTTTAAATAACAAAAATACGCAAATTGAAAATCCAATTAAAAAACGTCCAAAATTATTAAGGAAAATGATTAATGTAAAGTACATGATTGCAAATAAGAGTATACACTTTCACATAAATGATAGAGATAGTCTTTGCATTAAAACCGCCTCCTCGGCTTCGCTTCGGCCGTCATAAAACGCAGGCCAGGGCACCCAAAATTCTGGCCGAGTGTCGTATACTATTTTTCTTCATCCCAGTCCGAAAGTATACATCTAATAATTAATCTAATACAAAATGCCCGGTGCCGCAATATTCTTCTGCAGCTTCTTTCGTGGTCTGCTTCAGAGCCATGTAGATGTAACCTCTCGTACCGCGACGTGACACGCGATATTCGATGTTTGTTATATATTTGTTGCCCGCCCGACATTTGCAAAACCGAGGTTTTTGCTGGTCAGGGGCGGGCATCAAAAATATAATAAACATACACTTAAGCATGTATAAATTTATTGTAAAATCGTATTACTTTAGCAGCGGTTTTAATGCAAAGTAGCGAGAAACAGCGTGCATAGAAGAAGTCGACTTTACATTAATAAAATTTACATTTGTAGTCAAATATCAATTGCACTGTTAAAATTTGAACATAAAAAAATGAAACATATTTCTTTCACATATATTTATATCACCGATATTAAAGCAATACTAAATTGATAGTGTGAAATTTGAAAATGACACGAAATAGATAGAATGAACACAGTCTACATAAGTATTCTATATATACTCTCGCTCTCTCTTTCTATCTCTCGTTTTATTAATCAAAACAATTATACAAGATTTTGGTTTTTTAAGCAATCTTGTAGGGTAATTCACAGGATGTTGAATAAATTTAATACCTTTTCTTTTAATTAAAAATTGCAATTTTTAATTAAAAGAAAAGGTGTTAAATTTATTCAACATCCTGTGAATTACCCTACAAGATCGCTTAAAAAACCAAAATAAAATAATGGAGGGTGACTATCCACAACTATAATTATACAAGATATTTTATAAGGCAACATTAAAATACAATTTACATTTGAAAAACATAAGTGCTTGTAGTAAATCGATTAATAAATTTGAAATAACTTAGCAATGTTTAGTTGAGAGGTTAAACACTGTTCATGTTATATTGGGAACGTTGCGGCTGTTGCTACGGCCTTTGCTATGCAGACTTCACATAAATGACAGAGACTCCGGCCGGCCGCAAAAGTCGCTCTTCCCGTATCCATATGTGGCCGGGAAACACGTACTTTCAGCGGGGGGATGAAGAAATAGTATATTACATACCATGGCCAGTAAAATAAGAAATGTCTCGAATCACATGTAATTGTCGGCCGAGGCGAAGCCGAGGTTGACGAACATGTGATCCGAGGCTTTCTTTTTTACTGGCCATGATGTGTATACTATTTTTCTGCTCGACGTTGTCGGAAAACGGCAACTTCAATTCGCGCGTCGGCCGGGAAGTTGCCGCTTTCCGGTCGGAGGGCAGAAAAATGGTTTTCTGCCCGCGCGGGCGCAAAATGCGTTTTTGCGCCCGCTTTTTCGGGCGCAAAATGGCCAATTCCCGCCTGCTTTTTTTAAAGCATTTTTCACCCTTTCGGATAGAAAATAGTATGTGCACCACGGGCGCAAAATTGGGGATTCTGGCCCTCGGGTGAGTGTTTCACCCTCGGGCCAGAATCCCCAATTTTGCGCCCTTGGTACACAATGTACTATTTTCTTCATCCCCCCCGCCGAAAGTACGTGTTTCCCGGCCGCATATGGATACGGGAAGAGCGACTTTTGCGGCCGGCCGGAGTCTCGCGCGCTCTGATTGGCTCATAGATTTTCGCGGCCCCAATGCATAGCAACGGCTGTAGCAACGGCCGCAAAGTTCCCAATATAACATGTGCGTTGCTTAACCTCTCAAGTAAACATTGCTAAATTATTTCAAATTTATTAATTGATTTACGACAAGCACTTTTGTTTTTCAAATGTAAAATGTATTTTAATATTGCCTTATAAAATATCTTGTATAATTGTTTTGATTAATAAAACGAGAGATAGAAAGAGAGAGCGAGAGTATATATAGAATACTTATGTAGACTGTGTTCATTCTATCTATTCGTGTCATTTTCAAATTTCACACTATCAATTTAGTGTTGCTTTAATATCGGTGATATAAATACATGTGAAAGAAATATGTTTCATTTTTTTATGTTCAAATTTTAACAGTGCAATTGATATTTGACTACAAATGTAAATTTTATTAATGTAAAGTCGACTTCTTCTATGCACGCTGTTCATCGTATCTTTGCATTAAAACCGCTGCTAAAGTAATACGATTTTACAATAAATTTATACATGCTTATGTATGTATATTATATTTTTGATGCCTGCCCCCGACCAGCAAAAACCACGGCTTCGCCTCGGTTTTGCAAATGTCGGGCGGGCATCAAATATATAACAAACATTGAATATCGCGTGTCACGTCGCGGTACGAGAGGTTACATCTAGATGGCTCTGATGCAGGCCACGAAAGAAGCTGCAGACGAATATTGCGGCACCGGGCATTTTCTATTAGTTTACCTAATTATTAGATGTACTTTCGGACAGGGATAAAGAAAAATAGTATACGACACTCGGCCAGAAAGTTGGAATTCCTGGCCTGCCTGATTTGACGGCCGAGGCGAAGCCTCATGTATCGTAATATACTATTAAATACATGCTCTGTAATAAAAAGATATACTTATAAGTAATAAGAAATAAGAATTATTTTGTAATATTTAATCATATGGAATTTAAAAGCTTAGTTAAATTATTACAAAAAAAAAGCAATTGCGCTACTGGAATAAACAAAGAAGTTATAAGCGTGCATACAATTAATATACAATATTACAAAAAAGTTGATACGAAAATAATTTAAGGTAAATACAGGACTTATATTGATGAAAGAAGATTATTAATTCAAACAAAATATAACACAAATAAGTATTATCTATTATTAAATTATTATTGAAAATTGCAAAAATCCAAATAAGGGATAAACGGATAATGATTATGTAGGACCTTGTAAAATTTTGGGAATAAATTATGAAACACATAACGCGAAAATACAAAAAGGTAGTAAGACAAAAATTGTCCACATGGACCTCTTAAAACACAATTATGAACTACCAAAACTCAATTATTCACAATGTAAATTATAATAGTACAAGCAAAAGCAAAAAAAAATACATAAAATATTAATAATTGTATTGATACTGGATATTTGAGGAAATAATAAACTATACGATTATAACTTCAGATATATTACTGTATTAATTTAAGGAAAAGAACTAGTAAATTGTATATTTTTATTATAAGTAACAAATTTGTGCACAAACTGCAAATGTTTATAGACTATGTTATTGTCATGTATATATTTATTAAATATTTATTGCATACCGCTGAAATGATTAACCGAGTTAATAAATATGAATAAAGAATATATATAATAATTTTTACGGACATTTATATAATATATATTCAAAACAATCAAATAATGCAAAAAAAAATTTTTTGTTATTAACGTGAAGAAAGATTATAAACATATTGCAATTTGTTATAAATAATAAGAAAAATGGAAAATGTTATTAAGCGAAAAGAGCGTACAACCTTAATTGTTAAATTAGGTGAAAGAAGGATTTTGATATTTTTATAAACGTTGCTAATAATTAACTAATAACAATTATAAGTTATAAATAATAAGGAAAATGCAAAATGTT
Organism: Theocolax elegans; assembly: GCA_026168455.1. Taxonomy (NCBI): domain Eukaryota; kingdom Metazoa; phylum Arthropoda; class Insecta; order Hymenoptera; family Cerocephalidae; genus Theocolax; species Theocolax elegans. The sequence continues at coordinate 40,761,017 of CM047431.1, read as the reverse complement.
ATTATGTAAAAAGATTATACAACCTTAATTGTTAAATTAGACGAAAGAAAGATATTTTTATAAACATAGCCAATAATTAATTATAAACAATTAATTTACAACTTAAGAAAAAATCACATATATAGTTTTATATAGAGTTTGTTACGTATTATTCGAAAGCGCAATAAAAATATGTTCATATGATAGAATGAAATTATAAATAAATTGACTTTTAGTAATTAATTGTTTATAAAAATTATAATTAATTTTATAAAAAAGTTACTAAACCTTAGTTGCAAAATTAGAAAAATAAAAGATTTAGAAAAATTAATGAGGAACCGAGCTATAATAGAGAAAATGGTTATTATGCGAAAGAAATTATTATCTCAATAAATTACGTAAAAACAGCCATAATTAAGATATTTAACAGAAAAAGTTTTTCGAAATTCCGACTACGAACGGAAGAAATAAAAAGTTAACAAATTTAATAATATAACCAGAAAGGGTATTCTTAATTAACAAATTAGAGCCCTTTTTGCAAATTTTAAGACCAATAGTTTATGAGTTATTGTATTTTACATTTAAATTTACCTAATTAAGGTACCTACGTGGTCGGATTTTCGAAAATTTCAAAATTTTAATAATCTATATCAATCTACAACTTAATAACAAACAGATAAAAATGATAATTAGTAATAATTAAATTACTAATGCTATAAATAAATATAAACAAGGAATAATTATATATATATATATATATATATATATATATACACGCAATTGTACATACGCACCTTGCACGTAATTTATTGATTAATAATCAAAAATTTTTGAAGAATGTTGTTAAGTAGTCTTTTAACTAACAAAATATATAAAAAAAAAGAAAAAGGGAACCATAATTAAGAAATATAAAAGGAATAAAGCGCGCAACAGTATAGCATACAAATACTACATCTATATATATGGTCCAATTATAAATCTTTAAAAATAAGAAAAATATGGGGATTAAAGGAAACATATAAAAAAACATGTAGCAGCGGCCAAAACAATAAAACTATAAATTGTTAACAATTTTTTGGGCATAAAATTTAAGAAGACGAGCAGCGTAAACCTGCTCGCAACGGCGCCGGAGCGCAGACTGTAGGAAAGAATGCAAACCTCGACTTCGATCGTCTCACTACCGCATACCCACCCACAATACATACAAGCAGCGCGCATATGCTACATTGCCGCGCCGTTTGTGTGAGTGAGCCAAGTATACTTGCAAGAAAAAGTTTTAAGTTATACATATAACACGTAAAATATATTCGTAACTCAAACATAATAAGAGCAAACTTTTGAAGATTATGATATCGTTCTGTCTCTGTCTATTCAATACATTTAAGATAGAATTAAAATACCTACGTTATCGGATTTTCAAAAATTTCGTATATACTGTACATCATATACCTACATGTAGCTATCGTTAAGCATACAATTGATATTTTACATACCAAAATAGTACTAATGCAGTTTAACTAACTCAATATTTTTAACATATTGTAGCAAACTATCTCCTTCTAACTTAAATATTACATACCATAACAAATTAATATATGCAAAATTATTATTACTTAAAATGTTATGTGATAAAGAGTTACAATTTACTTCTATTATTATTTTTGCATAAGAATGAAATAAAAAAAAAAGTAATATATTAAATTAATATCAAAAGTTTTAACTAGTAAGATAAATAATAAATTCTGTGTAACTGAGTAAGGAAAAGAAATTATTCAAATTAATGCAGTTATTTGAATATGTGTAATATTTCTGCATCAAAAGATGGACAGAACAAACTGTGAAATTTTACTAACAATGACAAACTTGGTAGAGCAATGAGCTCGTATGTTTGTCATTTATTAGCACCAAAATGGTAGCCAAATAGTAATCTAATGCCTTGAAGCTTCAAGTAAAAAAAAAAACAAAATAAAAAAAAAAGAAATACATATCTATATATAAACATATATATTGTGACTTGCTCATTTTGACTCTGTACATTATTATAGTCGACAATATATTGACTTATAATTAAAGACACATATTTTCTCAGTAATATATTTATTGAGTACAAGCATTATTAATGCTAACTGCAAAATCAGTAACTAATATAGAATAAAGGTAGGAATGTTGTGACAAAAAAAGTTTTTCTTGCAAGTTAAATCTATGAGCGAATTATGTTATAAAAATGAATAAATTAATAATTGATAATTTATAAGAAAATGTCATTCTTATTGCTTAAATTCATATTATAAAAAAAGAAAGATTATTAAATAAAAGTAATTATTGTAAACAATTTTAATAACATGCATATAAAAGTATAATAATGTAAATATGTTAGAATGAAATCAGTTCTGTAAATTTATGCAATACGTATATATTACATTAATTGTCAAAAGGATTTATAACCGTAACTATAAGGATTAAATCAAAATGAAATTGTAATAAAAATATAGACAAAAAAAAAATAAATTATAAGCAGCACTTACAAGGCAGGCACGAAAAGAAAGAAAAAATGTGAATTAAGCAAAAAAAAGAAAACTTTTCAAAAAGATATAAAGGAACATAAGTGTTGTCGGGGAAAATAAATTAGTCGTTCAAATTCTGTGTATATTTGGAATGTATATGTGTGTATATATTCTTTAAAGAAAAAGACAAAAATGTAATGATAAAATAAGATTTATTTTTCAATGTGCATAGAAGAATATAATAATGAAAATATAAATATATATATATATATAATTCATAATAAGTTTTATATCAATAACTACTAGATCTTAATAATAAAAAAAAGGAAACAAAAGAAAATTATTATTATTATTACTCTTTCAACACATAATTCTATAACACTAGTCGTCCTTAAATTCACAATGATTGGCATGTCGATGCCACACGTCGCCCTTTGGTAGTATCTGACATCCGATCACCTGATATCTGCAAGGAAACCGTAGATCACGTGCCATCCGATCCAGGAGACAACACCGAGATAAAGGATGCACCCGACAAAGCGGACACCAAGTTACTCTTTCATTGCAATTACCACACAAGGCATGACCATTGATGCACGTGTAATAATCGGACGTTATAATATCATCACACACGACACAGGTACACAGAGTCAGCAAAGCGAGATACCATTCTTGATGCAGATCTCGAGACACATCCATAGGAACCACCTGTTGAGCACATGGGTTTCCCGAAACCGCTTCAGCTAAGGAGTCCTGGAGACTGGACACCTGTGCACTGTGATTAGGACTCAACGCCTCTGAGTCCTAGGAGGATTAGCGACAGGATGAGCAGTTCGATTATTTCCGCATCGACGGGAGGAACTCTAATGGAAAATCAAAAGAGAAGTTTAATAATAATAATATTAATACTAATAACAATAACAAAAAGAACAATAATTAAATATATATACATATATATATATATATATATATATATATATATATATATAAACGCGTGAAAAGGCCCTTATGACAACCAATGACCTAAATTACATAAGAGTATCACGTTTACTCTCAAAGAGCTTGTGACGACCGGTCGTCACATTTTATTATATCACTTTTTATCGTGCTAAAGTAGTAACTTCCCTCTTTTTTCAGGTCATCACAATGGCCATTTCACGTATTTATACATATATACATATAAATAATAATAATAATAGTGATAATAGAATAAAAAAAAAAAGAGAAAAGAGGAGAGATGGTTTACCTGTCGGCGACGCCTAACTGGACGACGATTCCTGCATGGAGCCACCACCCAATCTTCGTCAGCAGGACCACATTCGGCCACATTAGGATTTATCGGCACGAAGCGGTCATCCTGCTCCATCTCTATAAGATCAGCCATATAGACTGGTCCTGAATCAAAACCTCGTGGGATCCGACGGGCAAAAAAGTCCATTATGATTCTAAATAATTCTTTTGCAAAGAGATGATCAAATAGATATATAATAATCAATAATATATATATATATATATATATATATGTATATATATTCGTTTGCATATACTATGCTATCCTACATTTAGTTTTTTCCAGGAAGAACTGATTGTTCTGGGGTCAATCCGTAGTATGTACTTTTTTTTTTTTTTTTTTGGTGGGGTATAATTATTCATCAGCGTTTATTTTCTTGAGTATATACATGAATGAAAAAGGTAAGGCCAATTCATTCATAGTTGATTGATTATTTGGAAGCGTTACTACTTGTTAGTTCACTGTAACACTGTAAGTATTGTCCTTTTCTACTTATATGTATATATATATAATAAACGCTGATGAATAATTATACCCCACCAAAAAAAAAAATACATACTACGGATTGACCCCAGAACAATCAGTAAATGTAGCATAGCATAGTATATGCAAACATATGCAAACGCTTCAAAATTTCATTCGAGTAAAATCCAAGTAAATGCACAGCACGAAATAAATTCGTTAATTATATATAGATAGATTTACAATAAAACATAAATTCAAGCAAATATCCAGTATATTATAATGTTAATATTATATTTCATACAAATAAATAATTGATATTGACCTATAGGAAATCTGATTACAGGTTTACCTTATCAAGGGTACAAGAGGGGGACATACTAATTAAACAAATAGATAAAAATCCGGGATTACTAATTGAGAGATTAAATCCAGCATTCACAACGAGCACTACGTGGAAATTAGAGCAACAAATATTAGGATTTCTTAGCTGGTTTAAGCGTGTATTTACGTATAAGAATGCATTAGAGTTCAATCCACCCGACTATAGAACGAAATATAAAAAAATTGAAAATTAGGACTTATTAGCCGGTTTATGCGTGTACTTACGTATAAGAATGCATTTGAATTCAATCCACCCGAATGTGGAACGAAATTTAAAAAATTGGAAATTTGAAGTTCTTAGCCGGTTTATGCATGTATTTACGTATAAGAATGCCTTTGAATACAATCCACCCGGCTATAGATCGAAATATAAAAAAATTGAAAATTCGGATTTCTTAGCCGGTTTATGCGTGTACTTATGTATAAGAATGCATTTGAATTTAATCCACCCCGCTATGGATCGAAATAAAAAAAAATTGAAAATTTAAGTTTCTTAGCCGGTTTATGCGTGTATTTAGGTGTAAATATGCATTTGAATTCAATCCACCCGGCTATAGAACGAAATATAAAAAAATTGAAAATTAGGACTTTGTAGCCGGTTTATGCGTGTACTTACGTATAAGAATGCATTTGAATTCAATCCTCCAGGCTATGGAACGATATATAAAAAAATTGAAAATTCGGATTTCTTAGCCGGTTTATGCGTGTATTTACGTATAAGAATGCCTTTGAATTCAATCCACGAGGCTATGGAACGAAATATAAAAAAATTGAAAATTCGGATTTCTTAGCCGGTTTATGCGTGTACTTATGTATAAGAATGCATTTGAATTCAAACCACCCGGCTATAGAACGAAATATAAAAAAATTGAAAATTCGAATTTCTTAGCCGGTTTATGCGTGTATTTACGTATAAGAATGCCTTTGAATTCAATCCACCCCGCTATGGATCGAATTAAAAAAAAATTGAAAATTTAAGCTTCTTAGCCGGTTTATGCGTGTATTTACGTATAAGAAAGCATTTGAGTTCAATCCACCCGGCTATAGAACGAAATATAAAAAAATTGAAAATTCGGATTTCTTAGCCGGTTTATGCGTGTACTTATGTATAAGAATGCATTTGAATTCAATCCACCCGGCTATAGAACGAAATATAAAAAAATTGAAAATTCGAATTTCTTAGCCGGTTTATGCGTGTACTTAAGTATAAGAATGCATTTGAATTCAATCCTCCAGGCTATGGAACGATATATAAAAAAATTGAAAGTTCGGATTTCTTAGCCGGTTTATGCGTGTATTTAGGTATAATATGCATTTAAATTCAATCCACCCGGATGTGGAACGAAATTTAAAAAATTACAAATTTGAATTTCTTAGCCGGTTTATGCGTGTATTTACGTATAAGAATGCCTTTGAATTCAATCAACCCGGCTATGGAACGAAATATAAAAAAATGAAAATTTGGATTTTTAGCCGGTTTATGCGTGTACTTATGTATAAGAATGCCTTTGAATTCAATTCACCACGCTATGGATCGAATTAAAAAAAAATTGAAAATATAAGCTTCCTAGCCGGTTTATGCGTGTATTTACGTATGAGAATGCCTTTAAATTCAATCCACCCCGCTATGGATCGAATTAAAAAAAAATTGAAAATTTAAGCTTCTTAGCCGGTTTATGCGTGTATTTACATATAAGAATACCTTTGAATTCAATCCACCCGGCTATGGAACGAAATATAAAGAAATGAAATTTTGGATTTCTTAGCCGGTTTATGCGTGTACTTACGTATAAGAATGCATTTGAATTCAATCCACCCGGCTATGGAACGAAATATAAAAAAATTGATAATTCGGATTTCTTAGCCGGTTTATGCGTGTACTTATGTATATGAATGCATTTGAATTCAATCCACCCCGCTATGGATCGAAATAAAAAAAAATTGAAAATTTAAGCTTCTTAGCCGGTTTATGCTGGTATTTACGTATAAGAATGCCTTTGAATTCAATCCAACCCGCTATGGATCGAATTAAAAAAAAATTGAAAATTTAAGCTTCTTATCCGGTTTATGCGTGTATTTACGTATAAGACTGTCCTTGAATTCAATCCACCCGGCAATGGAACGACATCTAAAAAAATGAAAATTTGGATTTCTTAGCCGGTTTATGCGTGTACTTACGTATAAGAATGCATTTGAATTCAATTCTCCCGGCTTTGGAATGAAATATAAAAAAATTGAAAAATCGTATTTCTTAGCCGGTTTATGCGTGTATTTAGGTGTAAATATGCATTTGAAATCAATCCACCCACCTGTGGAACGAAATTAAAAAAATTGAAATTATGAATCTCTTTGCCGGTTTATGCGTGTATTTACGTATAAGACTGTCCTTGAATTCAATCCGCCCGGCAATGGAACGACATCTAAAAAAATGAAAATTTGGATTTCTTAGCCGGTTTATGCGTGTACTTACGTATAAGAATGCATTTGAGTTCAATCCACCCGGCTATAGAACGAAATATAAAAAAATGTAAATTTGGATTTCTTAGCCGGTTTATGCATGTACTTACGTATAAGAATGCATTTGAATTCAATTCTCCCGGCTATGGAATGAAATATAAAAAAATTGAAAATTCGTATTTCTTAGCCGGTTTATGCGTGTACTTATGTATAAGAATGCATTTGAGTTCAATCCACCCGGCTATAGAACGAAATATAAAAAAATGTAAATTTGGATTTCTTAGCCGGTTTATGAGTGTACTTACGTATAAGAATGCCTTTGAATTCAATCCAACCCACTATGGAACGAAATCTAAAATATTGAAAATTAAAGCTTCCTAGTCGGTTTATGCGTATATTTACGTATAAGATTGCCTTTGAATACAATACACCAGGCAATGGACCGAAATCTAAAAAAAATGAAAATTTGGATTTCTTAGCCGGTTTATGCGTGTACTTACGTATAAGAATGCATTTGAATTCAATCCACCCGGCTATAGAACGAAATATAAAAAAATTGAATATTCGGATTTCTTAGCCGGTTTATGCGTGTACTTATCTATAAGAGTACATTTGAATACAATCCACCCGGCTATGGAACGAAATATAAAAAAATTGAAAATTAGGACTTTTTAGCCGGTTTATGCGTGTACTTAAGTATAAGAATGCATTTGAATTCAATCCTCCAGGCTATGGAACGATATATAAAAAAATTGAAAGTTCGGATTTCTTAGCCGGTTTATGCGTGTATTTAGGTATAATATGCATTTAAGTTCAATCCACCCGGATGTGGAACGAAATTTAAAAAATTGGAAATTTGAATTTCTTAGCCGGTTTATGCGTGTATTTATGTATAAGAATGCCTTTGAATTCAATCAACCCGGCTATGGAACGAAATATAAAAAAATGAAAACTTGGATTTTTAGCCGGTTTATGCGTGTACTTATGTATAAGAATGCCTTTGAATTCAATTCACCACGCTATGGATCGAATTAAAAAAAAATTGAAAATATAAGCTTCCTAGCCGGTTTATGCGTGCATTTACGTATGAGAATGCCTTTGAATTCCATCCACCCCGCTATGGATCGAATTAAAAAAAAATTGAAAATTTAAGCTTCTTAGCCGGTTTATGCGTGTATTTACGTATAAGAATGCCTTTGAATTCAATCCACCCGGCTATGGAACGAAATATAAAGAAATGAAATTTTGGATTCCTTAGACGGTTTATGCATGTACTTACCTATAAGAATGCATTTGAATTCAATCCACCCGGCTATGGAACGAAATATAAAAAAAATTGAAAATTCGGATTTCTTAGCCGGTATATGCGTGTACTTACGTATAAGAATGCATTTGAATTCAATCCACCCGGCTATGGAACGAAATATAAAAAAAAAGAAAACTCGGATTTCTTAGCCGGTTTATGCGTGTACTTATGTATATGAATGCATTTGAATTCAATCCACCCCGCTATGGATCGAAATAAAAAAAAATTGAAAATTTGAGCTTCTTAGCCGGTTTATGCTGGTATTTACGTATAAGAATGCCTTTGAATTCAATCCAACCCGCTATGGATCGAATTAAAAAAAAATTGAAAATTTAAGCTTCTTATCCGGTTTATGCGTGTATTTACGTATAAGACTGTCCTTGAATTCAATCCACCCGGCAATGGAACGACATCTAAAAAAATGAAAATTTGGATTTCTTAGCCGGTTTATGCGTGTACTTACGTATAAGAATGCATTTGAGTTCAATGAATACAATCCACCCGGCTATAGAACGAAATATAAAAAAATTGAAAATTAGGACTTTTTAGCCGGTTTATGCGTGTACTTACGTATAAGAATGCATTTGAATACAATCCACCCGGCTATGGAAAGAAATATAAAAAAAATGGAAAATTCAGATTTCTTAGCCGGTTTATGCGTGTACTTATGTATAAGAATGCATTTGAATACAATCCACCCGGCTATAGAACGAAATATAAAAAAATTGAAAATTAGGACTTTTTAGCTGGTTTATGCGTGTACTTACGTATAAGAATGCATTTGAATACAATCCACCCGGCTATGGAAAGAAATATAAAAAAAATGTAAATTTGGATTTCTTAGCCGGTTTATGCATGTACTTACGTATAAGAATGCATTTGAATTCAATCCTCCAGGCTATGGAAAGATATATAAAAAATTGAAAATTTGGATTTCTTAGCCGGTTTATGCGTGTACTTACGTATAAGAATGCATTTGAATTCAATCCACTCGGCTATGGAACGAAATATAAAAAAAAATTGAAAATTCGGATTTCTTAGCCGGTATATGCGTGTACTTACGTATAAGAATGCATTTGAATTCAATCCACCCGGCTATGGAACGAAATATAAAAAAAAAGAAAACTCGGATTTCTTAGCCGGTTTATGCGTGTACTTATGTATATGAATGCATTTGAATTCAATCCACCCCGCTATGGATCGAAATAAAAAAAAATTGAAAATTTGAGCTTCTTAGCCGGTTTATGCTGGTATTTACGTATAAGAATGCCTTTGAATTCAATCCAACCCGCTATGGATCGAATTAAAAAAAAATTGAAAATTTAAGCTTCTTATCCGGTTTATGCGTGTATTTACGTATAAGACTGTCCTTGAATTCAATCCACCCGGCAATGGAACGACATCTAAAAAAATGAAAATTTGGATTTCTTAGCCGGTTTATGCGTGTACTTACGTATAAGAATGCATTTGAGTTCAATGAATACAATCCACCCGGCTATAGAACGAAATATAAAAAAATTGAAAATTAGGACTTTTTAGCCGGTTTATGCGTGTACTTACGTATAAGAATGCATTTGAATACAATCCACCCGGCTATGGAAAGAAATATAAAAAAAATGGAAAATTCAGATTTCTTAGCCGGTTTATGCGTGTACTTATGTATAAGAATGCAGTTGAATACAATCCGCCCGGCTATAGAACGAAATATAAAAAAATTGAAAATTAGGACTTTTTAGCTGGTTTATGCGTGTACTTACGTATAAGAATGCATTTGAATACAATCCACCCGGCTATGGAAAGAAATATAAAAAAATGTAAATTTGGATTTCTTAGCCGGTTTATGCATGTACTTACGTATAAGAATGCATTTGAATTCAATCCTCCAGGCTATGGAAAGATATATAAAAAATTGAAAATTTGGATTTCTTAGCCGGTTTATGCGTGTACTTACGTATAAGAATGCATTTGAATTCAATCCACTCGGCTATGGAACGAAATATAAAAAAATTGAAAATTCGGATTTCTTAGCCGGTTTATGCGTGTACTTATGTATAAGAATGCATTTGAAATCAATCCACCCCGCTATGCATCGAAATAAAAAAAAAATTGAAAATTTAAGCTTCTTAACCGGTTTATGCGTGTATACACGTATAAGAATGCCTTTGAATCAATCCACCCCGCTATTGATCGAATTAAAAAATAATTGAAAATTTAAGCTTCTTATCCGGTTTATGCGTGTATTTACGTATAAGATTGTCCTTGAATTCAATCCACCCAGCAATGAAACGACATATAAAAAAATGAAAATTCTCCCGGCTTTGGAATGAAATATAAAAAAAATTGAAAAATCGTATTTCTTAGCCGGTTTATGCGTGTATTTAGGTGTAAATATGCATTTGAAATCAATCCACCCACCTGTGGAACGAAATTTAAAAAATTGAAATTATGAATCTCTTAGCCGGTTTATGCGTGTATTTACGTATAAGACTGTCCTTGAATTCAATCCACCCGGCAATGGAACGACATCTAAAAAAATGAAAATTTGGATTTCTTAGCCGGTTTATTGCGTGTACTTACGTATAAGAATGCATTTGAGTTCAATCCACCTGGCTATAGAACGAAATATAAAAAAATGTAAATTTGGATTTCTTAGCCGGTTTATGCATGTACTTACGTATAAGAATGCATTTGAATTCAATTCTCCCGGCTATGGAATGAAATATAAAAAAAATTGAAAATTCGTATTTCTTAGCCGGTTTATGCGTGTACTTATGTATAAGAATGCATTTGAGTTCAATCCACCCGGCTATAGAACGAAATATAAAAAAATGTAAATTTGGATTTCTTAGCCGGTTTATGAGTGTACTTACGTATAAGAATGCCTTTGAATTCAATCCAACCCACTATGGAACGAAATCTAAAAAAATTGAAAATTAAAGCTTCCTAGTCGGTTTATGCGTATATTTACGTATAAGATTGCCTTTGAATACAATACACCAGGCAATGGACCGAAATCTAAAAAAATGAAAATTTGGATTTCTTAGCCGGTTTATGCGTGTACTTACGTATAAGAATGCATTTGAATTCAATCCACCCGGCTATAGAACGAAATATAAAAAAATTGAATATTCGGATTTCTTAGCCGGTTTATGCGTGTACTTATCTATAAGAGTACATTTGAATACAATCCACCCGGCTATGGAACGAAATATAAAAAAATTGAAAATTAGGACTTTTTAGCCGGTTTATGCGTGTACTTAAGTATAAGAATGCATTTGAATTCAATCCTCCAGGCTATGGAACGATATATAAAAAAATTGAAAGTTCGGATTTCTTAGCCGGTTTATGCGTGTATTTAGGTATAAGATTGCCTTTGAATACAATACACCAGGCAATGGAACGATATATAAAAAAAATTGAAAGTTCGGATTTCTTAGCCGGTTTATGCGTGTATTTAGGTATAATATGCATTTAAGTTCAATCCACCCGGATGTGGAACGAAATTTAAAAAATTGGAAATTTGAATTTCTTAGCCGGTTTATGCGTGTATTTATGTATAAGAATGCCTTTGAATTCAATCAACCCGGCTATGGAACGAAATATAAAAAAATGAAAACTTGGATTTTTAGGCCGGTTTATGCGTGTACTTATGTATAAGAATGCCTTTGAATTCAATTCACCACGCTATGGATCGAATTAAAAAAAAATTGAAAATATAAGCTTCCTAGCCGGTTTATGCGTGCATTTACGTATGAGAATGCCTTTGAATTCAATCCACCCCGCTATGGATCGAATTAAAAAAAAAATTGAAAATTTAAGCTTCTTAGCCGGTTTATGCGTGTATTTACGTATAAGAATGCCTTTGAATTCAATCCACCCGGCTATGGAACGAAATATAAAGAAATGAAATTTTGGATTTCTTAGCCGGTTTATGCATGTACTTACCTATAAGAATGCATTTGAATTCAATCCACCCGGCTATGGAACGAAATATAAAAAAAATTGAAAATTCGGATTTCTTAGCCGGTATATGCGTGTACTTACGTATAAGAATGCATTTGAATTCAATCCACCCGGCTATGGAACGAAATATAAAAAAAAAGAAAACTCGGATTTCTTAGCCGGTTTATGCGTGTACTTATGTATATGAATGCATTTGAATTCAATCCACCCCGCTATGGATCGAAATAAAAAAAAATTGAAAATTTGAGCTTCTTAGCCGGTTTATGCTGGTATTTACGTATAAGAATGCCTTTGAATTCAATCCAACCCGCTATGGATCGAATTAAAAAAAAATTGAAAATTTAAGCTTCTTATCCGGTTTATGCGTGTATTTACGTATAAGACTGTCCTTGAATTCAATCCACCCGGCAATGGAACGACATCTAAAAAAATGAAAATTAGGACTTTTTAGCTGGTTATGCGTGTACTTACGTATAAGAATGCATTTGAATACAATCCACCCGGCTATGGAAAGAAATATAAAAAATGTAAATTTGGATTTCTTAGCCGGGTTTATGCATGTGTACTTACGTATAAGAAATGCATTGAATTCAATCCACTCAGGCTATGGGAAAGAAATATAGAAAAAAATTGAAAATTTCGGATTTCTTAGCCGGTTATGCGTGTACTTACGTATAAGAATGCATTGGAATTCAATCCACCCGGCTATGGAACGAAATATAAAAAAAATGGAAAATTTCGGATTTCTTATGCCAGTATATGCGTGTACTTACGTATGAATGCATTTGAATTCAATACCACCCGGCTATGAACGAAATATAAAAAAAAGAAAATTCGGATTTCTTAGCCGGTTTATGCGTGTACTATGTAATAATGCTTGAATCATCACCCTGTCGAATATTGAAATTGAGCTTAGCCGTTTTGAACTATAAAATCAATCCACCCGCTATGGATCGAATTAAAAAAAAATTGAAAATTTAAGCTTCTTAGCCGGTTTATGCGTGTATTTACGTATAAGAATGCCTTGAATTCAATCCACCGGCTATGGAACGAATTAAAAAAATTGAAAATTGGATTTCTTAGCCGGTTTATGCGTGTACTATGTATAAGAATGCATTTGAATTCAATCCACCCGGCTATAGAACGAAATATAAAAAAATTGAAAATTCGAATTTCTTAGCCGGTTATGCGTGTACTTAAGTATAAGAATGCATTTGAATTCAATCCTCCAGGCTATGGAACGATATATAAAAAAATTGAAAGTTCGGATTTCTTAGCCGGTTTATGCGTGTATTTAGGTATAATATGCATTTAAATTCAATCCACCCGGATGTGGAACGAAATTTAAAAATTACAAATTTGAATTTCTTAGCCGGTTTATGCGTGTATTTACGTATAAGAATGCCTTTGAATTCAATCAACCCGGCTATGGAACGAAATATAAAAAAATGAAAATTTGGATTTTTAGCCGGTTTATGCGTGTACTTATGTATAAGAATGCCTTTGAATTCAATTCACCACGCTATGGATCGAATTAAAAAAAATTGAAAATATAAGCTTCCTAGCCGGTTTATGCGTGTATTTACGTATGAGAATGCCTTTAAATTCAATCCACCCCGCTATGGATCGAATTAAAAAAAAATTGAAAATTTAAGCTTCTTAGCCGGTTTATGCGTGTATTTACATATAAGAATACCTTTGAATTCAATCCACCCGGCTATGGAACGAAATATAAAGAAATGAAATTTTGGATTTCTTAGCCGGTTTATGCGTGTACTTACGTATAAGAATGCATTTGAATTCAATCCACCCGGCTATGGAACGAAATATAAAAAAATTGATAATTCGGATTTCTTAGCCGGTTTATGCGTGTACTTATGTATATGAATGCATTTGAATTCAATCCACCCCGCTATGGATCGAAATAAAAAAAAATTGAAAATTTAAGCTTCTTAGCCGGTTTATGCTGGTATTTACGTATAAGAATGCCTTTGAATTCAATCCAACCCGCTATGGATCGAATTAAAAAAAATTGAAAATTTAAGCTTCTTATCCGGTTTATGCGTGTATTTACGTATAAGACTGTCCTTGAATTCAATCCACCCGGCAATGGAACGACATCTAAAAAAATGAAAATTTGGATTTCTTAGCCGGTTTATGCGTGTACTTACGTATAAGAATGCATTTGAATTCAATTCTCCCGGCTTTGGAATGAAATATAAAAAAATTGAAAAATCGTATTTCTTAGCCGGTTTATGCGTGTATTTAGGTGTAAATATGCATTTGAAATCAATCCACCCACCTGTGGAACGAAATTAAAAAAATTGAAATTATGAATCTCTTTGCCGGTTTATGCGTGTATTTACGTATAAGACTGTCCTTGAATTCAATCCGCCGGCAATGGAACGACATCTAAAAAAATGAAAATTTGGATTTCTTAGCCGGTTTATGCGTGTACTTACGTATAAGAATGCATTTGAGTTCAATCCACCCGGCTATAGAACGAAATATAAAAAAATGTAAATTTGGATTTCTTAGCCGGTTTATGCATGTACTTACGTATAAGAATGCATTTGAATTCAATTCTCCCGGCTATGGAATGAAATATAAAAAAATTGAAAATTCGTATTTCTTAGCCGGTTTATGCGTGTACTTATGTATAAGAATGCATTTGAGTTCAATCCACCCGGCTATAGAACGAAATATAAAAAAATGTAAATTTGGATTTCTTAGCCGGTTTATGAGTGTACTTACGTATAAGAATGCCTTTGAATTCAATCCAACCCACTATGGAACGAAATCTAAAATATTGAAAATTAAAGCTTCCTAGTCGGTTTATGCGTATATTTACGTATAAGATTGCCTTTGAATACAATACACCAGGCAATGGACCGAAATCTAAAAAAATGAAAATTTGGATTTCTTAGCCGGTTTATGCGTGTACTTACGTATAAGAATGCATTTGAATTCAATCCACCCGGCTATAGAACGAAATATAAAAAAATTGAATATTCGGATTTCTTAGCCGGTTTATGCGTGTACTTATCTATAAGAGTACATTTGAATACAATCCACCCGGCTATGGAACGAAATATAAAAAAATTGAAAATTAGGACTTTTTAGCCGGTTTATGCGTGTACTTAAGTATAAGAATGCATTTGAATTCAATCCTCCAGGCTATGGAACGATATATAAAAAAATTGAAAGTTCGGATTTCTTAGCCGGTTTATGCGTGTATTTAGGTATAATATGCATTTAAGTTCAATCCACCCGGATGTGGAACGAAATTTAAAAAATTGGAAATTTGAATTTCTTAGCCGGTTTATGCGTGTATTTATGTATAAGAATGCCTTTGAATTCAATCAACCCGGCTATGGAACGAAATATAAAAAAATGAAAACTTGGATTTTTAGCCGGTTTATGCGTGTACTTATGTATAAGAATGCCTTTGAATTCAATTCACCACGCTATGGATCGAATTAAAAAAAAATTGAAAATATAAGCTTCCTAGCCGGTTTATGCGTGCATTTACGTATGAGAATGCCTTTGAATTCCATCCACCCCGCTATGGATCGAATTAAAAAAAAATTGAAAATTTAAGCTTCTTAGCCGGTTTATGCGTGTATTTACGTATAAGAATGCCTTTGAATTCAATCCACCCGGCTATGGAACGAAATATAAAGAAATGAAATTTTGGATTCCTTAGACGGTTTATGCATGTACTTACCTATAAGAATGCATTTGAATTCAATCCACCCGGCTATGGAACGAAATATAAAAAAAATTGAAAATTCGGATTTCTTAGCCGGTATATGCGTGTACTTACGTATAAGAATGCATTTGAATTCAATCCACCCGGCTATGGAACGAAATATAAAAAAAAAGAAAACTCGGATTTCTTAGCCGGTTTATGCGTGTACTTATGTATATGAATGCATTTGAATTCAATCCACCCCGCTATGGATCGAAATAAAAAAAAATTGAAAATTTGAGCTTCTTAGCCGGTTTATGCTGGTATTTACGTATAAGAATGCCTTTGAATTCAATCCAACCCGCTATGGATCGAATTAAAAAAAAATTGAAAATTTAAGCTTCTTATCCGGTTTATGCGTGTATTTACGTATAAGACTGTCCTTGAATTCAATCCACCCGGCAATGGAACGACATCTAAAAAAATGAAAATTTGGATTTCTTAGCCGGTTTATGCGTGTACTTACGTATAAGAATGCATTTGAGTTCAATGAATACAATCCACCCGGCTATAGAACGAAATATAAAAAAATTGAAAATTAGGACTTTTTAGCCGGTTTATGCGTGTACTTACGTATAAGAATGCATTTGAATACAATCCACCCGGCTATGGAAAGAAATATAAAAAAAATGGAAAATTCAGATTTCTTAGCCGGTTTATGCGTGTACTTATGTATAAGAATGCATTTGAATACAATCCACCCGGCTATAGAACGAAATATAAAAAAATTGAAAATTAGGACTTTTTAGCTGGTTTATGCGTGTACTTACGTATAAGAATGCATTTGAATACAATCCACCCGGCTATGGAAAGAAATATAAAAAAATGTAAATTTGGATTTCTTAGCCGGTTTATGCATGTACTTACGTATAAGAATGCATTTGAATTCAATCCTCCAGGCTATGGAAAGATATATAAAAAATTGAAAATTTGGATTTCTTAGCCGGTTTATGCGTGTACTTACGTATAAGAATGCATTTGAATTCAATCCACTCGGCTATGGAACGAAATATAAAAAAAATTGAAAATTCGGATTTCTTAGCCGGTATATGCGTGTACTTACGTATAAGAATGCATTTGAATTCAATCCACCCGGCTATGGAACGAAATATAAAAAAAAAGAAAACTCGGATTTCTTAGCCGGTTTATGCGTGTACTTATGTATATGAATGCATTTGAATTCAATCCACCCCGCTATGGATCGAAATAAAAAAAAATTGAAAATTTGAGCTTCTTAGCCGGTTTATGCTGGTATTTACGTATAAGAATGCCTTTGAATTCAATCCAACCCGCTATGGATCGAATTAAAAAAAAATTGAAAATTTAAGCTTCTTATCCGGTTTATGCGTGTATTTACGTATAAGACTGTCCTTGAATTCAATCCACCCGGCAATGGAACGACATCTAAAAAAATGAAAATTTGGATTTCTTAGCCGGTTTATGCGTGTACTTACGTATAAGAATGCATTTGAGTTCAATGAATACAATCCACCCGGCTATAGAACGAAATATAAAAAAATTGAAAATTAGGACTTTTTAGCCGGTTTATGCGTGTACTTACGTATAAGAATGCATTTGAATACAATCCACCCGGCTATGGAAAGAAATATAAAAAAAATGGAAAATTCAGATTTCTTAGCCGGTTTATGCGTGTACTTATGTATAAGAATGCAGTTGAATACAATCCGCCCGGCTATAGAACGAAATATAAAAAAATTGAAAATTAGGACTTTTTAGCTGGTTTATGCGTGTACTTACGTATAAGAATGCATTTGAATACAATCCACCCGGCTATGGAAAGAAATATAAAAAAATGTAAATTTGGATTTCTTAGCCGGTTTATGCATGTACTTACGTATAAGAATGCATTTGAATTCAATCCTCCAGGCTATGGAAAGATATATAAAAAATTGAAAATTTGGATTTCTTAGCCGGTTTATGCGTGTACTTACGTATAAGAATGCATTTGAATTCAATCCACTCGGCTATGGAACGAAATATAAAAAAATTGAAAATTCGGATTTCTTAGCCGGTTTATGCGTGTACTTATGTATAAGAATGCATTTGAAATCAATCCACCCCGCTATGCATCGAAATAAAAAAAAAATTGAAAATTTAAGCTTCTTAACCGGTTTATGCGTGTATACACGTATAAGAATGCCTTTGAATCAATCCACCCCGCTATTGATCGAATTAAAAAATAATTGAAAATTTAAGCTTCTTATCCGGTTTATGCGTGTATTTACGTATAAGATTGTCCTTGAATTCAATCCACCCAGCAATGAAACGACATATAAAAAAATGAAAATTCTCCCGGCTTTGGAATGAAATATAAAAAAATTGAAAAATCGTATTTCTTAGCCGGTTTATGCGTGTATTTAGGTGTAAATATGCATTTGAAATCAATCCACCCACCTGTGGAACGAAATTTAAAAAATTGAAATTATGAATCTCTTAGCCGGTTTATGCGTGTATTTACGTATAAGACTGTCCTTGAATTCAATCCACCCGGCAATGGAACGACATCTAAAAAAATGAAAATTTGGATTTCTTAGCCGGTTTATGCGTGTACTTACGTATAAGAATGCATTTGAGTTCAATCCACCTGGCTATAGAACGAAATATAAAAAAATGTAAATTTGGATTTCTTAGCCGGTTTATGCATGTACTTACGTATAAGAATGCATTTGAATTCAATTCTCCCGGCTATGGAATGAAATATAAAAAATTGAAAATTCGTATTTCTTAGCCGGTTTATGCGTGTACTTATGTATAAGAATGCATTTGAGTTCAATCCACCCGGCTATAGAACGAAATATAAAAAAATGTAAATTTGGATTTCTTAGCCGGTTTATGAGTGTACTTACGTATAAGAATGCCTTTGAATTCAATCCAACCCACTATGGAACGAAATCTAAAAAAATTGAAAATTAAAGCTTCCTAGTCGGTTTATGCGTATATTTACGTATAAGATTGCCTTTGAATACAATACACCAGGCAATGGACCGAAATCTAAAAAAATGAAAATTTGGATTTCTTAGCCGGTTTATGCGTGTACTTACGTATAAGAATGCATTTGAATTCAATCCACCCGGCTATAGAACGAAATATAAAAAAATTGAATATTCGGATTTCTTAGCCGGTTTATGCGTGTACTTATCTATAAGAGTACATTTGAATACAATCCACCCGGCTATGGAACGAAATATAAAAAAATTGAAAATTAGGACTTTTTAGCCGGTTTATGCGTGTACTTAAGTATAAGAATGCATTTGAATTCAATCCTCCAGGCTATGGAACGATATATAAAAAAATTGAAAGTTCGGATTTCTTAGCCGGTTTATGCGTGTATTTAGGTATAAGATTGCCTTTGAATACAATACACCAGGCAATGGAACGATATATAAAAAAATTGAAAGTTCGGATTTCTTAGCCGGTTTATGCGTGTATTTAGGTATAATATGCATTTAAGTTCAATCCACCCGGATGTGGAACGAAATTTAAAAAATTGGAAATTTGAATTTCTTAGCCGGTTTATGCGTGTATTTATGTATAAGAATGCCTTTGAATTCAATCAACCCGGCTATGGAACGAAATATAAAAAAATGAAAACTTGGATTTTTAGCCGGTTTATGCGTGTACTTATGTATAAGAATGCCTTTGAATTCAATTCACCACGCTATGGATCGAATTAAAAAAAAATTGAAAATATAAGCTTCCTAGCCGGTTTATGCGTGCATTTACGTATGAGAATGCCTTTGAATTCAATCCACCCCGCTATGGATCGAATTAAAAAAAAATTGAAAATTTAAGCTTCTTAGCCGGTTTATGCGTGTATTTACGTATAAGAATGCCTTTGAATTCAATCCACCCGGCTATGGAACGAAATATAAAGAAATGAAATTTTGGATTTCTTAGCCGGTTTATGCATGTACTTACCTATAAGAATGCATTTGAATTCAATCCACCCGGCTATGGAACGAAATATAAAAAAAATTGAAAATTCGGATTTCTTAGCCGGTATATGCGTGTACTTACGTATAAGAATGCATTTGAATTCAATCCACCCGGCTATGGAACGAAATATAAAAAAAAAGAAAACTCGGATTTCTTAGCCGGTTTATGCGTGTACTTATGTATATGAATGCATTTGAATTCAATCCACCCCGCTATGGATCGAAATAAAAAAAAATTGAAAATTTGAGCTTCTTAGCCGGTTTATGCTGGTATTTACGTATAAGAATGCCTTTGAATTCAATCCAACCCGCTATGGATCGAATTAAAAAAAAATTGAAAATTTAAGCTTCTTATCCGGTTTATGCGTGTATTTACGTATAAGACTGTCCTTGAATTCAATCCACCCGGCAATGGAACGACATCTAAAAAAATGAAAATTAGGACTTTTTAGCTGGTTTATGCGTGTACTTACGTATAAGAATGCATTTGAATACAATCCACCCGGCTATGGAAAGAAATATAAAAAAATGTAAATTTGGATTTCTTAGCCGGTTTATGCATGTACTTACGTATAAGAATGCATTTGAATTCAATCCTCCAGGCTATGGAAAGATATATAAAAAATTGAAAATTTGGATTTCTTAGCCGGTTTATGCGTGTACTTACGTATAAGAATGCATTTGAATTCAATCCACTCGGCTATGGAACGAAATATAAAAAAAATTGAAAATTCGGATTTCTTAGCCGGTATATGCGTGTACTTACGTATAAGAATGCATTTGAATTCAATCCACCCGGCTATGGAACGAAATATAAAAAAAAGAAAACTCGGATTTCTTAGCCGGTTTATGCGTGTACTTATGTATATGAATGCATTTGAATTCAATCCACCCCGCTATGGATCGAAATAAAAAAAAATTGAAAATTTGAGCTTCTTAGCCGGTTTATGCTGGTATTTACGTATAAGAATGCCTTTGAATTCAATCCAACCCGCTATGGATCGAATTAAAAAAAAATTGAAAATTTAAGCTTCTTATCCGGTTTATGCGTGTATTTACGTATAAGACTGTCCTTGAATTCAATCCACCCGGCAATGGAACGACATCTAAAAAAATGAAAATTTGGATTTCTTAGCCGGTTTATGCGTGTACTTACGTATAAGAATGCATTTGAGTTCAATGAATACAATCCACCCGGCTATAGAACGAAATATAAAAAAATTGAAAATTAGGACTTTTTAGCCGGTTTATGCGTGTACTTACGTATAAGAATGCATTTGAATACAATCCACCCGGCTATGGAAAGAAATATAAAAAAAATGGAAAATTCAGATTTCTTAGCCGGTTTATGCGTGTACTTATGTATAAGAATGCAGTTGAATACAATCCGCCCGGCTATAGAACGAAATATAAAAAAATTGAAAATTAGGACTTTTTAGCTGGTTTATGCGTGTACTTACGTATAAGAATGCATTTGAATACAATCCACCCGGCTATGGAAAGAAATATAAAAAAATGTAAATTTGGATTTCTTAGCCGGTTTATGCATGTACTTACGTATAAGAATGCATTTGAATTCAATCCTCCAGGCTATGGAAAGATATATAAAAAATTGAAAATTTGGATTTCTTAGCCGGTTTATGCGTGTACTTACGTATAAGAATGCATTTGAATTCAATCCACTCGGCTATGGAACGAAATATAAAAAAATTGAAAATTCGGATTTCTTAGCCGGTTTATGCGTGTACTTATGTATAAGAATGCATTTGAAATCAATCCACCCCGCTATGCATCGAAATAAAAAAAAAATTGAAAATTTAAGCTTCTTAACCGGTTTATGCGTGTATACACGTATAAGAATGCCTTTGAATCAATCCACCCCGCTATTGATCGAATTAAAAATAATTGAAAATTTAAGCTTCTTATCCGGTTTATGCGTGTATTTACGTATAAGATTGTCCTTGAATTCAATCCACCCAGCAATGAAACGACATATAAAAAAATGAAAATTCTCCCGGCTTTGGAATGAAATATAAAAAAATTGAAAAATCGTATTTCTTAGCCGGTTTATGCGTGTATTTAGGTGTAAATATGCATTTGAAATCAATCCACCCACCTGTGGAACGAAATTTAAAAAATTGAAATTATGAATCTCTTAGCCGGTTTATGCGTGTATTTACGTATAAGACTGTCCTTGAATTCAATCCACCCGGCAATGGAACGACATCTAAAAAAATGAAAATTTGGATTTCTTAGCCGGTTTATGCGTGTACTTACGTATAAGAATGCATTTGAGTTCAATCCACCTGGCTATAGAACGAAATATAAAAAAATGTAAATTTGGATTTCTTAGCCGGTTTATGCATGTACTTACGTATAAGAATGCATTTGAATTCAATTCTCCCGGCTATGGAATGAAATATAAAAAAATTGAAAATTCGTATTTCTTAGCCGGTTTATGCGTGTACTTATGTATAAGAATGCATTTGAGTTCAATCCACCCGGCTATAGAACGAAATATAAAAAAATGTAAATTTGGATTTCTTAGCCGGTTTATGAGTGTACTTACGTATAAGAATGCCTTTGAATTCAATCCAACCCACTATGGAACGAAATCTAAAAAAATTGAAAATTAAAGCTTCCTAGTCGGTTTATGCGTATATTTACGTATAAGATTGCCTTTGAATACAATACACCAGGCAATGGACCGAAATCTAAAAAAATGAAAATTTGGATTTCTTAGCCGGTTTATGCGTGTACTTACGTATAAGAATGCATTTGAATTCAATCCACCCGGCTATAGAACGAAATATAAAAAAATTGAATATTCGGATTTCTTAGCCGGTTTATGCGTGTACTTATCTATAAGAGTACATTTGAATACAATCCACCCGGCTATGGAACGAAATATAAAAAAATTGAAAATTAGGACTTTTTAGCCGGTTTATGCGTGTACTTAAGTATAAGAATGCATTTGAATTCAATCCTCCAGGCTATGGAAAGATATATAAAAAAATTGAAAGTTCGGATTTCTTAGCCGGTTTATGCGTGTATTTAGGTATAAGATTGCCTTTGAATACAATACACCAGGCAATGGAACGATATATAAAAAAATTGAAAGTTCGGATTTCTTAGCCGGTTTATGCGTGTATTTAGGTATAATATGCATTTAAGTTCAATCCACCCGGATGTGGAACGAAATTTAAAAAATTGGAAATTTGAATTTCTTAGCCGGTTTATGCGTGTATTTATGTATAAGAATGCCTTTGAATTCAATCAACCCGGCTATGGAACGAAATATAAAAAAATGAAAACTTGGATTTTTAGCCGGTTTATGCGTGTACTTATGTATAAGAATGCCTTTGAATTCAATTCACCACGCTATGGATCGAATTAAAAAAAAATTGAAAATATAAGCTTCCTAGCCGGTTTATGCGTGCATTTACGTATGAGAATGCCTTTGAATTCAATCCACCCCGCTATGGATCGAATTAAAAAAAAATTGAAAATTTAAGCTTCTTAGCCGGTTTATGCGTGTATTTACGTATAAGAATGCCTTTGAATTCAATCCACCCGGCTATGGAACGAAATATAAAGAAATGAAATTTTGGATTTCTTAGCCGGTTTATGCATGTACTTACCTATAAGAATGCATTTGAATTCAATCCACCCGGCTATGGAACGAAATATAAAAAAAATTGAAAATTCGGATTTCTTAGCCGGTATATGCGTGTACTTACGTATAAGAATGCATTTGAATTCAATCCACCCGGCTATGGAACGAAATATAAAAAAAAAGAAAACTCGGATTTCTTAGCCGGTTTATGCGTGTACTTATGTATATGAATGCATTTGAATTCAATCCACCCCGCTATGGATCGAAATAAAAAAAAATTGAAAATTTGAGCTTCTTAGCCGGTTTATGCTGGTATTTACGTATAAGAATGCCTTTGAATTCAATCCAACCCGCTATGGATCGAATTAAAAAAAAATTGAAAATTTAAGCTTCTTATCCGGTTTATGCGTGTATTTACGTATAAGACTGTCCTTGAATTCAATCCACCCGGCAATGGAACGACATCTAAAAAAATGAAAATTTGGATTTCTTAGCCGGTTTATGCGTGTACTTACGTATAAGAATGCATTTGAGTTCAATCCACCCGGCTATGGAACGAAATATAAAAAAATTGAAAATTTAAGCTTTCTAGCCGGTTTTTGCGTGTATTTACGTATAAGATTGTCTTGAATACAATACTCCCGGCTTTGGAACGAAATCTAAAAAAACGAAAATTTGGATTTCTTAGACGGTTTATGCGTGTACTTACATATAAGAATGCATTTGAATTCAATCCACCCGGCTATCGAACGAAATATAAAAAAATTGAAAATTAGGACTTTTTAGCCGGTTTATGCGTGTACTTACGTATAAGAGTGCGTTTGAATTCAATTCACCAGGCTATGAAACGAAATATAAAAAAATTGGAAAATTCAGATTTCTTAGCCGGTTTATGCGTGTACTTATGTATAAGAATGCATTTGAGTTCAATCCACCCGGCTGTGGAACGAAATTAAAAAAATGTAAATTTAGATTTCTTAGCCGTGTTATGCATGTACTTACGTATAAGAATGCATTTGAATTCAATCCACCCGGCTATGGAAAGAAATATAAAAAAATGAAAATTTGGATTTCTTAGCCGGTTTATGCATGTACTTAGTATAAGAATGAATTTGAATTCAATTCTCCCGGCTACAGAACGAAATATAAATAATGTAAATTTGGATTTCTTAGCCGATTTATGAGTGTACTTATGTATAAGAATGCATTTGAATTCAATCCACCCCGCTATGAATCGAAATAAAAAAAAATTGAAAATTTAAGCTTTTTAGCCGGTTTATGCGTGTACTTACGTATAAGATTGCCTTTGAATACAATACACCCGGCAATGGAACGATATCTAAAAAAATGAAATTTGGATTTCTTAGCCGGTTTATGCGTGTACTTACGTATAAGAATGCATTTGAATTCAATCCACCCGGCTATAGAGCTAAATATAAAAAAATTGAAAATTAGGACTTTTTTAGCCGGTTTATGCGTGTACTTACGTATAAGATTGCCTTTGAATACAATACACCCGGCAATGGAACGAAATCTAAAAAAATGAAAATTTGGATTTCTTAGACGGTTTATGCGTGTACTTACGTATAAGAATGCATTTGAATTCAATCCACCCGGCTATAGAACGAAATATAAAAAAATTGAAAATTAGGGCTTTTTAGCCGGTTTATGCGTGTACTTACGTATAAGATTGCCTTTGAATACAATACACCCGGCAATGGAACGAAATCTAAAAAAATGAAAATTTGGATTTCTTAGACGGTTTATGCGTGTACTTACGTATAAGAGTGCGTTTGAATTCAATTCACCAGGCTATGAAACGAAATATAAAAAAATTGGAAAATTCAGATTTCTTAGCCGGTTTATGCGTGTACTTATGTATAAGAATGCATTTGAGTTCAATCCACCCGGCTATAGAACGAAATATAAAAAAATGTAAATTTGGATTTCTTAGCCGGTTTATGCATGTACTTACGTATAAGAATGCATTTGAATTCAATTCTCCCGGCTATGGAATGAAATATAAAAAAATTGAAAATTCGTATTTCTTAGCCGGTTTATGCGTGTACTTATGTATAAGAATGCATTTGAGTTCAATTCTCCCGGCTACAGAACGAAATATAAATAATGTAAATTTGGATTTCTTAGCCGATTTATGAGTGTACTTACGTATAAGAATGAATTTGAATTTAATTCTCCCGGCTACAGAACGAAATATAAATAATGTAAATTTGGATTTCTTAGCCGATTTATGAGTGTACTTATGTATAAGAATGCATTTGAATTCAATCCACCCCGCTATGAATCGAAATAAATAAAGATTGAAAATTTAAGCTTCCTAGTCGGTTTATGAGTGTACTTACGTATAAGATTGCATTTGAATACAATACACCCGGCAATGGAACGAAATATAAAAAAATTGAAAATTCGGATTTCTTAGCCGGTTTATGCGTGTACTTATGTATAAGAATGCATTTGAATTCAATCCACCCGGCTGTGGAACGAAATTAAAAAATTTGAAATTATGAATCTCTTAGCCGGTTTATGCGTGTATTTACGTATAAGAGTGCCTTTGAAGTCAATCCACCCGGCTATGGAACGAAATATAAAAAATTGAAAATTCGTATTTATTAGCCGGTTTGTGCGTGTACATACGTATAAGAATGCATTTGACTTCAATTGACCAGGCTATGAAACGAAATATAAAAAAATGAAAATTTGGATTTCTTAGCCGGTTTATGCGTGTACTTATGTATAAGAATGCATTTGACTTCAATTCACCCGGCTATGAAACGAAATATAAAAAAATTGAAAATTTAAGCTTTTTAGCCGGTTTATGCGTGTACTTACGTATAAGAATACCTTTGAATTCAATCCACCCCACTATGGAACGAAATCTAAAAAAATTGAAAATTTAAGCTTCCTAGTCGGTTTATGCGTGTATTTACTTATAAGATTGCCTTTGAATACAATCCACCCGGCAATGGAACGAAATCTAAAAAAATGAAAATTTGGATTTCTTAGCCGGTTTATGCGTGTACTTATGTATAAGAATGCATTTGAATTCAATCCACCCCGCTATGAATCGAAATAAAAAAAAATTGAAAATTTAAGCTTTTTAGCCGGTTTATGCGTGTACTTACGTATAAGAATGCCTTTGAATTCAATCCACCCCACTATGGAACGAAATCTAAAAAAATTGAAAATTTAAGCTTCCTAGCCGGTTTATGCGTGTACTTACGTATAAGAGTGCGTTTGAATTCAATCCACCCGGCTATGGAACGAAATATAAAAAAATTAAAAATTCGGATTTCTTAGCCGGTTTATGCGTGTACTTATGTATAAGAATGCATTTGAATTCAATCCACCCCGCTATGAATCGAAATAAAAAAAAATTGAAAATTTAAGCTTTTAGCCGGTTTATGCGTGTACTTACGTATAAGAATACCTTTGAATTCAATCCACCCCACTATGGAACGAAATCTAAAAAAATTGAAAATTTAAGCTTCCTAGTCGGTTTATGCGTGTATTTACTTATAAGATTGCCTTTGAATACAATCCACCCGGCAATGGAACGAAATCTAAAAAATGAAAATTTGGATTTCTTAGCCGGTTTATGCGTGTACTTACGTATAAGAGTGCGTTTGAATTCAATCCACCCGGCTATGGAACGAAATATAAAAAAATTGAAAATTCGGATTTCTTAGCCGGTTTATGCGTGTACTTATGTATAAGAATGCATTTGAATTCAATCCACCCCGCTATGGATCGAGATAAAAAAAAATTGAAATTAGGACTTTTTAGCCAGTTTATGCGTGTACTTACGTATAAGATTGCCTTTGAATACAATACACCCGGCAATGGAACGATATCTAAAAAAATGAACATTTGGATTTCTTAGCCGGTTTATGCGTGTACTTACGTATAAGAATGCATTTGAATTCAATCCACCCCGCTATGAATCGAAATAAAAAAAAATTGAAAATTTAAGCTTTTTAGCCGGTTTATGCGTGTACTTACGTATAAGAATGCCTTTGAATTCAATCCACCCCACTATGGAACGAAATCTAAAAAAATTGAAAATTTAAGCTTCCTAGCCGGTTTATGCGTGTACTTACGTATAAGAGTGCGTTTGAATTCAATCCACCCGGCTATGGAACGAAATATAAAAAAATTAAAAATTCGGATTTCTTAGCCGGTTTATGCGTGTACTTATGTATAAGAATGCATTTGAATTCAATCCACCCCGCTATGAATCGAAATAAAAAAAAATTGAAAATTTAAGCTTTTTAGCCGGTTTATGCGTGTACTTACGTATAAGAATACCTTTGAATTCAATCCACCCCACTATGGAACGAAATCTAAAAAAATTGAAAATTTAAGCTTCCTAGTCGGTTTATGCGTGTATTTACTTATAAGATTGCCTTTGAATACAATCCACCCGGCAATGGAACGAAATCTAAAAAAATGAAAATTTGGATTTCTTAGCCGGTTTATGCGTGTACTTACGTATAAGAGTGCGTTTGAATTCAATCCACCCGGCTATGGAACGAAATATAAAAAAATTGAAAATTCGGATTTCTTAGCCGATTTATGCGTGTACTTATGTATAAGAATGCATTTGAATTCAATCCACCCCGCTATGGATCGAGATAAAAAAAAATTGAAATTAGGACTTTTTAGCCAGTTTATGCGTGTACTTACGTATAAGATTGCCTTTGAATACAATACACCCGGCAATGGAACGATATCTAAAAAAATGAAAATTTGGATTTCTTAGCCGGTTTATGCGTGTACTTACGTATAAGAATGCATTTGAATTCAATCCACCTGGCTATAGAGCTAAATAAAAAAAATTGAAAATTAGGACTTTTTAGCCGGTTTATGCGTGTACTTACGTATAAGATTGCCTTTGAATACAATACACCCGGCAATGGAACGAAATCTAAAAAAATGAAAATTTGGATTTCTTAGACGGTTTATGCGTGTACTTACGTATAAGAATGCATTTGAATTCAATCCACCCGGCTATAGAACGAAATATAAAAAAATTGAAAATTAGGGCTTTTTAGCCGGTTTATGCGTGTACTTACGTATAAGATTGCCTTTGAATACAATACACCCGGCAATGGAACGAAATTTAAAAAAATGAAAATTTGGATTTCTTAGACGGTTTATGCGTGTACTTACGTATAAGAGTGCGTTTGAATTCAATTCACCAGGCTATGAAACGAAATATAAAAAAATTGGAAAATTCAGATTTCTTAGCCGGTTTATGCGTGTACTTATGTAT
This sequence comes from Theocolax elegans, assembly GCA_026168455.1. Classification (NCBI taxonomy): domain Eukaryota; kingdom Metazoa; phylum Arthropoda; class Insecta; order Hymenoptera; family Cerocephalidae; genus Theocolax; species Theocolax elegans. The sequence goes on along the minus strand of CM047431.1, from coordinate 40,732,055 downwards.
AAGAATGCATTTGAGTTCAATCCACCCGGCTATAGAACGAAATATAAAAAAATGTAAATTTGGATTTCTTAGCCGGTTTATGCATGTACTTACGTATAAGAATGCATTTGAATTCAATTCTCCCGGCTATGGAATGAAATATAAAAAAATTGAAAATTCGTATTTCTTAGCCGGTTTATGCGTGTACTTATGTATAAGAATGCATTTGAGTTCAATTCTCCCGGCTACAGAACGAAATATAAATAATGTAAATTTGGATTTCTTAGCCGATTTATGAGTGTACTTACGTATAAGAATGAATTTGAATTTAATTCTCCCGGCTACAGAACGAAATATAAATAATGTAAATTTGGATTTCTTAGCCGATTTATGAGTGTACTTATGTATAAGAATGCATTTGAATTCAATCCACCCCGCTATGAATCGAAATAAATAAAAATTGAAAATTTAAGCTTTTTAGCCGGTTTATGCGTGTACTTACGTATAAGAATACCTTTGAATTCAATCCACCCCACTATGGAACGAAATCTAAAAAAATTGAAAATTTAAGCTTCCTAGTCGGTTTATGCGTGTATTTACTTATAAGATTGCCTTTGAATACAATACACCCGGCAATGGAACAAAATCTAAAAAAATGAAAATTTGGATTTCTTAGCCGGTTCATGCGTGTACTTACGTATAAGAGTGCGTTTGAATTCAATCCACCCGGCTATGGAACGAAATATAAAAAAATTGAAAATTCGGATTTCTTAGCCGGTTTATGCGTGTACTTATGTATAAGAATGCATTTGAATTCAATCCACCCCGCTATGGATCGAGATAAAAAAAAATTGAAAATTTAAGCTTCTTAGTCGGTTTATGCGTGTATTTACGTATAAGATTGCCTTTGCATACAATACACCCGGCAATGGAACGATATCTAAAAAAATGAAAATTTGGATATCTTAGCCGGTTTATGCGTGTACTTACGTATAAGAATGCATTTGAATTCAATCCACCCGGCTGTGGAACGAAATTAAATAAATTGAAATTATGAATCTCTTAGCCGGTTTATGCGTGTATTTACGTATAAGATTGCCTTTGAATACAATACACCCGGCAATGGAACGAAATCTAAAAAAATGAAAATTTGGATTTCTTATCCGGTTTATGCGTGTACTTACGTATAAGAGTGCGTTTGAATTCAATCCACCAGGCTATGAAACGAAATATAAAAAAATTGAAATTATGAATCTCTTAGCCGGTTTATGCGTGTATTTACGTATAAGAGTGCCTTTGAAGTCAATCCACCCGGCTATGGAACGAAATATAAAAAATTGAAAATTCGTATTTATTAGCCGGTTTGTGCATGTACATACGTATAAGAATGCATTTGACTTCAATTCACCAGGCTATGAAACGAAATATAAAAAAATTGGAAAATTCAGATTTCTTAGCCGGTTTATGCGTGTACTTATGTATAAGAATGCATTTTAGTTCAATCCACCCGGCTATAGAACGAAATATAAAAAAATGTAAATTTGGATTTCTTAGCCGGTTTATGCATGTACTTACGTATAAGAATGCATTTGAATTCAATTCTCCCGGCTATGGAATGAAATATAAAAAAATGAAAATCTGAATTTCTTAGCCGGTTTATGAGTGTACTTATGTATAAGAATGCATTTGAATTCAATCCACCCCGCTATGAATCGAAATAAAAAAAAATTGAAAATTTAAGCTTTTTAGCCGGTTTATGCGTGTACTTACGTATAAGAATGCCTTTGAATTCAATCCACCCCACTATGGAACGAAATCTAAAAAAATTGAAAATTTAAGCTTCCTAGTCGGTTTATGAGTGTACTTACGTATAAGATTGCATTTGAATACAATACACCCGGCAATGGAACGATATCTAAAAAAATGAAAATTTGGATTTCTTAGCCGGTTTATGCGTGTACTTATGTATAAGAATGCATTTGAATTCAATTCACCCGGCTATGAAACGAAATATAAAAAAATGAAAATTTGGATTTCTTAGCCGGTTTATGCGTGTACTTACGTATAAGAGTGCGTTTGAATTCAATCCACCAGGCTATGGAACGAAATATAAAAAAATTGAAATTATGAATCTCTTAGCCGGTTTATGCGTGTATTTACGTATAAGAGTGCCTTTTAAGTCAATCCACCTGGCTATGGAACGAAATATAAAAAATTGAAAATTCGTATTTCTTAGCCGGTTTGTGCGTGTACTTACGTATAAGAATGCATTTGACTTCAATTCACCAGGCTATGAAACGAAATATAAAAAAATGAAAATTTGGATTTCTTAGCCGGTTTATGCGTGTACTTACGTATAAGAATGCATTTGAATTCAATCCACCCGGCTTTGGAACGAAATTAAAAAAATTGAAATTATGAATCTCTTAGCCGGTTTATGCGTGTATTTACGTATAAGATTGCCTTTGAATACAATACACCCGGCAATGGAACGAAATCTAAAAAAATGAAAATTTGGATTTCTTAGCCGGTTTATGCGTGTACTTACGTATAAGAGTGCGTTTGAATTCAATCCACGAGGCTATGGAACGAAATATAAAAAAATTGAAAATTCGGATTTCTTAGCCGGTTTATGCGTGTACTTATGTATAAGAATGCATTTGAATTCAATCCACCCGGCTATAGAACGAAATATAAAAAAATTGAAAATTCGAATTTCTTAGCCGGTTTATGCGTGTATTTACGTATAAGAGTGCCTTTGAAGTCAATCCACCCGGCTATGGAACGAAATATAAAAAATTGAAAATTCGTATTTCTTAGCCGGTTTATGCGTGTACTTACGTATAAGAGTGCGTTTGAATTCAATCCACGAGGCTATGGAACGAAATATAAAAAAATTGAAAATTCGGATTTCTTAGCCGGTTTATGCGTGTACTTAAGTATAAGAATGCATTTGAATTCAATCCACCCGGCTATAGAACGAAATATAAAAAAATTGAAAATTCGAATTTCTTAGCCGGTTTATGCGTGTATTTACGTATAAGAGTGCCTTTGAAGTCAATCCACCCGGCTATGGAACGAAATATAAAAAATTGAAAATTCGTATTTCTTAGCCGGTTTGTGCGTGTACTTACGTATAAGAATGCATTTGACTTCAATTCAACCGGATATGAAACGAAATATAAAAAAATTGGAAAATTCAGATTTCTTAGCCGGTTTATGCGTGTACTTATGTATAAGAATGCATTTGAGTTCAATCCACCCGGCTATAGAACGAAATATAAAAAAATGTAAATTTGGATTTCTTAGCCGGTTTATGCATGTGCTTACGTATAAGAATGCATTTGAATTCAATTCTCCCGGCTATGGAATGAAATATAAAAAAATTGAAAATTCGTATTTCTTAGCCGGTTTGTGCGTGTACTTACGTATAAGAATGCATTTGACTTCAATTCACCAGGCTATGAAACGAAATATAAAAAAATGAAAATTTGGATTTCTTAGCCGGTTTATGCGTGTACTTACGTATAAGAATGCATTTGAATTCAATCCACCCGGCTGTGGAACGAAATTAAAAAAATTGAAATTATGAATCTCTTAGCCGGTTTATGCGTGTATTTACGTATAAGAGTGCCTTTGAAGTCAATCCACCCGGCTATGGAACGAAATATAAAAAATTGAAAATTCGTATTTCTTAGCCGGTTTGTGCGTGTACTTACGTATAAGAATGCATTTGACTTCAATTCACCAGGCTATGAAACGAATATAAAAAAATGAAAATTTGGATTTCTTAGCCGGTTTATGCGTGTACTTACGTATAAGAGTGCGTTTGAATTCAATCCACCCAGCTATGGAACGAAATATAAAAAAATTGAAAATTCGAATTTCTTAGCCGGTTTATGCGTGTACTTATGTATAGGAATGCATTTGAATTCAATCCACCCGGCTGTGGAACGAAATTAAAAAAATTGAAATTATGAATCTCTTAGCCGGTTTATGCGTGTATTTACGTATAAGATTGCCTTTGAATACAATACACCCGGCAATGGAACGAAATCTAAAAAAATGAAAATTTGGATTTCTTAGCCGGTTTATGCGTGTACTTACGTATAAGAGTGCGTTTGAATTCAATCCACCCAGCTATGGAACGAAATATAAAAAAATTGAAAATTTGGATTTCTTAGCCGGTTTATGCGTGTACTTATGTATAAGAATGCATTTGACTTAAATTCACCCGGCTATGAAACGAAATATAAAAAAATGAAAATTTGGATTTCTTAGCCGGTTTATGCGTGTACTTACGTATAGGAATGCATTTGAATTCAATCCACCCGGCTGTGGAACGAAATTACAAAAATTGAAATTATGAATCTCTTAGCCGGTTTATGCGTGTATTTACTTATAAGATTGCCTTTGAATACAATACACCCGGCAATGGAACGAAATCTAAAAAAATGAAAAATTTGGATTTCTTAGCCGGTTTATGCGTGTACTTACGTATAAGAAGTGCGTTTGAATTCAATCCACCAGCTATGGAACGAAATATAAAAAAAATTGAAAATTCGAATTTCTTAGCCGGTTTATGCGTGTACTTATGTATAAGATGCATTTGACTTAAATTCACCCGCTATGAACGAAATATAAAAAAATTGAAATTGAATCTCTTAGCCGGTTTATGCGTGTATTTACGTATAAGAGTGCCTTTGAAGTCAATTCACCGGCTATGGAACGAAATATAAAAATTAAAATTCGTATTCTTAGCCGGTTTTTGCGTGTATTTACGTATAAGAGTGCCTTTTAAGTCAATCCACCTGGCTATGGAACGAAATATAAAAAATTGAAAATTCGTATTTCTTAGCCGGTTTGTGCGTGTACTTACGTATAAGAATGCATTTGACTTCAATTCACCAGGCTATGAAACGAAATATAAAAAAATGAAAATTTGGATTTCTTAGCCGGTTTATGCGTGTACTTACGTATAAGAATGCATTTGAATTCAATCCACCCGGCTTGGAACGAAATTAAAAAAATGAAATTAGTAATCTCTTAGCCGGTTTATGCGTTGTATTTACGTATAAGATTGCCTTTAATACAATACACCCCAATGGAACGAAATCTAAAAAATGAAAATTTGGATTTCTTAGCCGGTTTATGCGTGTACTTACGTATAAGAGTGCGTTTGAATTCAATCCACCGAGGCTATGGAACGAAATATAAAAAAATTGAAAATTCGGATTTCTTAGCCGGTTTATGCGTGTACTTATGTATAAGAATGCATTTGAATTCAATCCACCCCGGCTATAGAACGAAATATAAAAAAAATTGAAAATTCGAATTTCTTAGCCGGTTTATGCGTGTACTTATGTATAGGAATGCATTTGAATTCAATCCACCCGGCTGTGGAACGAAATTAAAAAAATTGAAATTATGAATCTCTTAGGCCGGTTTATGCGTGTATTTACGTATAAGAGTGCCTTTGAAGTCAATCCACCCGGCTATGGAACGAAATATAAAAAATTGAAAATTCGTATTTCTTAGCCGGTTTATGCGTGTACTTACGTATAAGAGGTGCGTTTGAATTCAATCCACGAGGCTATGGAACGAAATTAAAAAAATTGAAAATTCGGATTTCTTAGCCGGTTTATGCGTGTACTTAAGTATAAGAATGCATTTGAATTCAATCCACCCGGCTATAGAACGAAATATAAAAAAATTGAAAATTCGAATTTCTTAGCCGGTTTATGCGTGTATTTACGTATAAGAGTGCCTTTGAAGTCAATCCCCCGGCTATGGAACGAAATATAAAAATTGAAAATTCGTATTTCTTAGCCGGTTTGTGCGTGTACTTACGTATAAGAATGCATTTGACTTCAATTCAACCGGATATGAAACGAAATATAAAAAAATTGGAAAATTCAGATTTCTTAGCCGGTTTATGCGTGTACTTATGTATAAGAATGCATTGAGTTCAATCCACCGGCTATAGAACGAAATATAAAAAAAATGTAATTTGGATTTCTTAGCCGGTTTATGCATGTGCTTACGTATAAGAATGCATTTGAATTCAATTCTCCCGGCTATGGAATGAAATATAAAAAAATTGAAATTCGTATTTCTTAGCCGGTTTGTGCGTGTACTTACGTATAAGAATGCATTTGACTTCAATTCACCAGGCTATGAAACGAAATATAAAAAAATGAAAATTTGGATTCTTAGCCGGTTATGCGTGTACTTACGTATAAGAATGCATTTGAATTCAATCCACCCGGCTGTGGAACGCAAATTAAAAAAATTGAAATTATGAATCTCTTAGCCGGTTTATGCGTGTATTTACGTATAAGAGTGCCCTTTGAAGTCAATCCACCCGGCTATGGAACGAAATATAAAAAATTGAAAATTCGTATTTCTTAGCCGGTTTGTGCGTTGTACTTACGTATAAGAATGCATTTGACTTCAATTCACCAGCTATGAAACGAAATATAAAAAATAAAATTTGGATTTCTTAGCCGGTTCATGCGTGTACTTACGTATAAGAGTGCGTTTGAATTCAATCCACCCAGCTATGGAACGAAATATAAAAAAATTGAAATTCGAATTTCTTAGCCGGTTTATGCGTGTACGTATGTATAGGAATGCATTTGAATTCAATCCACCCGGCTGTGGAACGAAATTAAAAAAATTGAAATTATGAATCTCTTAGCCGGTTTATGCGTGTATTTACGTATAAGATTGCCTTTGAATACATACACCCGGCAATGGAACGAAATCTAAAAAAAATGAAAATTGGATTTCTTAGCCGGTTTATGCGTGTACTTACGTATAAGAGTGCGTTTGAATTCAATCCACCCAGCTATGGAACGAAATATAAAAAAAATTGAAAATTTGGATTTCTTAGCCGGTTTATGCGTGTACTTATGTATAGAATGCATTTGACTTAAATTCACCCGGCTATGAAACGAAATATAAAAAAATGAAAATTTGGATTTCTTAGCCGGTTTATGCGTTGTACTTACGTATAGGAATGCATTTGAATTCAATCCACCCGGCTGTGGAACGAAATTACAAAAATTGAAATTATGAATCTCTTAGCCGGTTTATGCGTGTATTACTTATAAGATTGCCTTTGAATACAATACACCCGGCAATGGAACGAAATCTAAAAAAAATGAAAAATTTGGATTTCTTAGCCGGTTTATGCGTGTACTTACGTATAAGAGTGCGTTTGAATTCAATCCACCCAGCTATGGAACGAAATCTAAAAAAATGAAAATTTGGATTTCTTAGCCGGTTTATGCGTGTACTTACGTATAAGAGTGCGTTTGAATTCAATCCACCCGGCTATGGAACGAAATATAAAAAATTGAAAATTCGGATTTCTTAGCCGGTTTATGCGTGTACTTATGTATAAGAATGCATTTGAATTCAATCCACCCCGCTATGGATCGAGATAAAAAAAATTGAAAATTTAAGCTTCTTAGTCGGTTTATGCGTGTATTTACGTATAAGATTGCCTTTGAATACAATACACCCGGCAATGGAACGATATCTAAAAAAATGAAAATTTGGATTTCTTAGCCGGTTTATGCGTGTACTTACGTATAAGAATGCATTTGAATTCAATCCACCCGGCTGTGGAACGAAATTAAAAAAATTGAAATTATGAATCTCTTAGCCGGTTTATGCGTGTATTTACGTATAAGATTGCCTTTGAATACAATACACCCGGCAATGGAACGAAATCTAAAAAATGAAAATTTGGATTTCTTATCCGGTTTATGCGTTGTACTTACGTATAAGAGTGCGTTTGAATTCAATCCACCAGGCTATGAAACGAAATATAAAAAAATTGAAATTATGAATCTCTTAGCCGGTTTATGCGTGTATTTACGTATAAGAGTGCCTTTGAAGTCAATCCACCCGGCTATGGAACGAAATATAAAAATTGAAAATTCGTATTTATTAGCCGGTTTGTGCATGTACATACGTATAAGAATGCATTTGACTTCAATTCACCAGGCTATGAAACGAAATATAAAAAAATTGGAAAATTCAGATTTCTTAGCCGGTTTATGCGTGTACTTATGTATAAGAATGCATTTTAGTTCAATCCACCCGGCTATAGAACGAAATATAAAAAAATGTAAATTTGGATTTCTTAGCCGGTTTATGCATGTACTTACGTATAAGAATGCATTTGAATTCAATTCTCCCGGCTATGGAATGAAATATAAAAAAATGAAAATCTGAATTTCTTAGCCGGTTTATGAGTGTACTTATGTATAAGAATGCATTTGAATTCAATCCACCCCGCTATGAATCGAAATAAAAAAAATTGAAAATTTAAGCTTTTTAGCCGGTTTATGCGTGTACTTACGTATAAGAATGCCTTTTGAATTCAATCCACCCCACTATGGAACGAAATCTAAAAAAATTGAAAATTTAAGCTTCCTAGTCGGTTTATGAGTGTACTTACGTATAAGATGCATTTGAATACAATACACCCGGCAATGGAACGATATCTAAAAAAATGAAAATTTGGATTTCTTAGCCGGTTTATGCGTGTACTTATGTATAAGAATGCATTTGAATTCAATTCACCCGGCTATGAAACGAAATATAAAAAAATGAAATTTGGATTTCTTAGCCGGTTTATGCGTTGTACTTACGTATAAGAGTGCGTTTGAATTCAATCCACCAGGCTATGGAACGAAATATAAAAAATTGAAATTATGAATCTCTTAGCCGGTTTATGCGTGTATTTACGTATAAGAGTGCCTTTTAAGTCAATCCACCTGGCTATGGAACGAAATATAAAAAATTGAAAATTCGTATTTCTTAGCCGGTTTGTGCGTGTACTTACGTATAAGAATGCATTTGACTTCAATTCACCAGGCTATGAAACGAAATATAAAAAAATGAAAATTTGGATTTCTTAGCCGGTTATGCGTGTACTTACGTATAAGAATGCATTTGAATTCAATCCACCCGGCTTTGGAACGAAATTAAAAAAATTGAAATTATGAATCTCTTAGCCGGTTTATGCGTGTATTTACGTATAAGATTGCCTTTGAATACAATACACCCGGCAATGGAACGAAATCTAAAAAAATGAAAATTTGGATTTCTTAGCCGGTTTATGCGTGTACTTACGTATAAGAGTGCGTTTGAATTCAATCCACGAGGCTATGGAACGAAATATAAAAAATTGAAAATTCGGATTTCTTAGCCGGTTTATGCGTGTACTTATGTATAAGAATGCATTTGAATTCAATCCACCCGGCTATAGAACGAAATATAAAAAATTGAAAATTCGAATTTCTTAGCCGGTTTATGCGTGTATTTACGTATAAGAGTGCCTTTGAAGTCAATCCACCCGGCTATGGAACGAAATATAAAAATTGAAAATTCGTATTTCTTAGCCGGTTTATGCGTGTACTTACGTATAAGAGTGCGTTTGAATTCAATCCACGAGGCTATGGAACGAAATATAAAAAATTGAAAATTCGGATTTCTTAGCCGGTTTATGCGTGTACTTAAGTATAAGAATGCATTTGAATTCAATCCACCCGGCTATAGAACGAAATATAAAAAAATTGAAAATTCGAATTTCTTAGCCGGTTTATGCGTGTATTTACGTATAAGAGTGCCTTTGAAGTCAATCCACCCGGCTATGGAACGAAATATAAAAAATTGAAAATTCGTATTTCTTAGCCGGTTTGTGCGTGTACTTACGTATAAGAATGCATTTGACTTCAATTCAACCGGATATGAAACGAAATATAAAAAAATTGGAAAATTCAGATTTCTTAGCCGGTTTATGCGTGTACTTATGTATAAGAATGCATTTGAGTTCAATCCACCCGGCTATAGAACGAAATATAAAAAAATGTAAATTTGGATTTCTTAGCCGGTTTATGCATGTGCTTACGTATAAGAATGCATTTGAATTCAATTCTCCCGGCTATGGAATGAAATATAAAAAAATTGAAAATTCGTATTTCTTAGCCGGTTTGTGCGTGTACTTACGTATAAGAATGCATTTGACTTCAATTCACCAGGCTATGAAACGAAATATAAAAAATGAAAATTTGGATTTCTTAGCCGGTTTATGCGTGTACTTACGTATAAGAATGCATTTGAATTCAATCCACCCGGCTGTGGAACGAAATTAAAAAAATTGAAATTATGAATCTCTTAGCCGGTTTATGCGTGTATTTACGTATAAGAGTGCCTTTGAAGTCAATCCACCCGGCTATGGAACGAAATATAAAAAATTGAAAATTCGTATTTCTTAGCCGGTTTGTGCGTGTACTTACGTATAAGAATGCATTTGACTTCAATTCACCAGGCTATGAAACGAAATATAAAAAAATGAAAATTTGGATTTCTTAGCCGGTTTATGCGTGTACTTACGTATAAGAGTGCGTTTGAATTCAATCCACCCAGCTATGGAACGAAATATAAAAAAATTGAAAATTCGAATTTCTTAGCCGGTTTATGCGTGTACTTATGTATAGGAATGCATTTGAATTCAATCCACCCGGCTGTGGAACGAAATTAAAAAAATTGAAATTATGAATCTCTTAGCCGGTTTATGCGTGTATTTACGTATAAGATTGCCTTTGAATACAATACACCCGGCAATGGAACGAAATCTAAAAAAATGAAAATTTGGATTTCTTAGCCGGTTTATGCGTGTACTTACGTATAAGAGTGCGTTTGAATTCAATCCACCCAGCTATGGAACGAAATATAAAAAAATTGAAAATTTGGATTTCTTAGCCGGTTTATGCGTGTACTTATGTATAAGAATGCATTTGACTTAAATTCACCCGGCTATGAAACGAAATATAAAAAAATGAAAATTTGGATTTCTTAGCCGGTTTATGCGTGTACTTACGTATAGGAATGCATTTGAATTCAATCCACCCGGCTGTGGAACGAAATTACAAAAATTGAAATTATGAATCTCTTAGCCGGTTTATGCGTGTATTTACTTATAAGATTGCCTTTGAATACAATACACCCGGCAATGGAACGAAATCTAAAAAAATGAAAATTTGGATTTCTTAGCCGGTTTATGCGTGTACTTATGTATAAGAATGCATTTGACTTAAATTCACCCGGCTATGAAACGAAATATAAAAAAATTGAAATTATGAATCTCTTAGCCGGTTTATGCGTGTATTTACGTATAAGAGTGCCTTTGAAGTCAATTCACCCGGCTATGGAACGAAATATAAAAAATTGAAAATTCGTATTTCTTAGCCGGTTTATGCGTGTACTTATGTATAAGAATGCATTTGATTTCAATTCTCCCGGCTACAGAACGAAATATAAATAATGTAAATTTGGATTTCTTAGCCGATTTATGAGTGTACTTATGTATAAGAATGCATTTGAATTCAATCCACCCCGCTATGAATCGAAATAAAAAAAAATTGAAAATTTAAGCTTTTTAGCCGGTTTATGCGTGTACTTACGTATAAGAGTGCCTTTGAATACAATACACCCGGCAATGGAACGATATCTAAAAAAATGAAAATTTGGATTTCTTAGCCGGTTTATGCGTGTACTTACGTATAAGAATGCATTTGAATTCAATCCACTCCGCTATGAATCGAAATCTAAAAAAATTGAAAATTTAAGCTTCCTAGTCGGTTTATGCGTGTATTTACTTATAAGATTGCCTTTGAATACAATACACCCGGCAATGGAACGAAATCTAAAAAAATGAAAATTTGGATTTCTTAGCCGGTTTATGCGTGTACTTACGTATAAGAGTGCGTTTGAATTCAATCCACCCGACTATGGAACGAAATATAAAAAAATTGAAAATTCGGATTTCTTAGCCGGTTTATGCGTGTACTTATGTATAAGAATGCATTTGAATTCAATCCACCCCGCTATGGATCGAGATAAAAAAAAATTGAAAATTTAAGCTTCTTAGTCGGTTTATGCGTGTATTTACGTATAAGATTGCCTTTGAATACAATACACCCGGCAATGGAACGATATCTAAAAAAATGAAACTTTGGATTTCTTAGCCGGTTTATGCGTGTACTTACGTATAAGAATGCATTTGAATTCAATCCACCCGGCTATAGAACGAAATATAAAAAAATTGAAAATTAGGACTTTTTAGCCGGCTTATGCGTGTACTTACGTATAAGATTGCCTTTGAATACAATACACCCGGCGATGGAACGAAATCTAAAAAAATGAAAATTTGGATTTCTTAGCCGGTTTATGCGTGTACTTACGTATAAGAGTGCGTTTGAATTCAATCCACCAGGCTATGGAACGAAATATAAAAAAATTGAAAATTCGGATTTCTTAGCCGGTTTATGCGTGTACTTATGTATAAGAATGCATTTGAATTCAATCCACCCGGCTGTGGAACGAAATTAAAAAAATTGAAATTATGAATCTCTTAGCCGGTTTATGCGTGTATTTACGTATAAGAGTGCCTTTGAAGTCAATCCACCCGGCTATGGAACGAAATATAAAAAATTGAAAATTCGTATTTCTTAGCCGGTTTGTGCGTGTACTTACGTATAAGAATGCATTTGACTTCAATTCACCAGGCTATGAAACGAAATATAAAAAAATTGGAAAATTCAGATTTCTCAGCCGGTTTATGCGTGTACTTATGTATAAGAATGCATTTGATTTCAATCCACCAGGCTATGAAACGAAATATAAAAAAATTGGAAAATTCAGATATCTCAGCCGGTTTATGCGTGTACTTATGTATAAGAATGCATTTGAGTTCAATCCACCCGGCTATAGAACGAAATATAAATAAATGTAAATTTGGATTTCTTAGCCGGTTTATGCATGTACTTACGTATAAGAATGCATTTGAATTCAATTCTCCCGGCTATGGAACGAAATATAAAAAAATTGAAAATTCGGATTTCTTAGCCGGCTTATGCGTGTACTTATGTATAAGAATGCATTTGAATTCAATCCACCCCGCTATGGATCGAGATAAAAAAAAATTGAAAATTTAAGCTTCTTAGTCGGTTTATGCGTGTATTTACGTATAAGGTTGCATTTGAATACAATACACCCGGCAATGGAACGAAATCTAAAAAAATGAAAATTTGGATTTCTTAGCCGGTTTATGCGTGTACTTACGTATAAGAGCGCGTTTGAATTCAATCCACCCGACTATGGAACGAAATATAAAAAAATTGAAAATTCGTATTTCTTAGCCGGTTTATGCGTGTACTTATGTATAAGAATGCATTTGACTTCAATTCACCCGGCTATGGAACGAAATCTAAAAAAATTGAAAATTTAAGCTTCCTAGTCGGTTTATGCGTGTATTTACGTATAAGATTGCCTTTGAATACAATATACCCGGCAATGGAACGAAATCTAAAAAAATGAAAATTTGGATTTCTTAGCCGGTTTATGCGTGTACTTATGTATAAGAATGCATTTGAGTTCAATCCACCAGGCTATGAAACGAAATATAAAAAAATTGGAAAATTCAGATTTCTCAGCCGGTTTATGCGTGTACTTATGTATAAGAATGCATTTGAGTTCAATCCACCCGGCTATAGAACGAAATATAAAAAATTGAAAATTCGTATTTCTTAGCCGGTTTATGCGTGTACTTATGTATAAGAATGCATTTGACTTCAATTCACCCGGCTATGGAACGAAATCTAAAAAAATTGAAAATTTAAGCTTCCTAGTCGGTTTATGCGTGTATTTATGTATAAGATTGCATTTGAATTCAATCCACCCGGCTGTGGAACGAAATTAAAAAAATTGAAAATATGAATCTCTTTGCCGGTTTATGCGTGTATTTACGTATAAGAGTGCCTTTGAGTTCAATCCACCCGGCTATAGAACGAAATATATAAAAATGTAAATTTGGATTTCTTAGCCGGGTTATGCATGTACTAACGTATAAGAATGCATTTGAATTCAATCCACCTGGCTATGGAAAGAAATATAAAAAAATGAAAATTTGAATTTCTTAGCCGGTTTATGCATGTACTTAGGGGAGACCGGGGCTAAAATTAACATGGGTAAATATTAACATTGAATTCTTAGTGATGCGAAGAGTTCTATACACTTCATAGATGACTCTAGACTTAAAGTTTATTGCCCTTTAACATGTAAACACCTTCCGTAGATCGCAGGACGTCGAGCCGATAATATATAGGAGACAGCGATATTTTGATCAGGTAATGGAAAAATTTTTCACTCAAAAATGTTTATTCTTAATTACATATCATATAATTAACAAAATTAAAATTACCATACCCCATTCTACTTGAAATAAGCTATTTAATCGCACATTTTTTTTTATTTTTTTTTATTTCTTTTTATTTTTTTTAACGATTTAAAAAAAAAAAATTTGTCGGGGTAAATATTAACAAATTTTCGGGGCAAGTATTAACACTGTTAATACTATTAATTTATATTTAATTTTATTAATTTGAACTTTGCTATAATTTTTGTGTTTATACATGTATTATTTAATAGTGCAAATGTTTATTAGCTTTAATTAATTTGTAAGACGAAGACCTGCGTTATTTTTGTGTTAAAGAAATAATTTGTTAACAATTTTTTTATTTGTATATCACTTGTTATTCGTATATTCAGTAAAAAATATATTTTTTGTTTACATTTGTTAAATGTGTACATTTATTATGAAACTAAGTCTTAACAATAAAAAAATGAGATGTTAATATTTACCCCGCATGCGGGGCAAAAATTAACAGACAACGATTTTTAGTAAATCCTCTCGTAAAAAAAAGATATTTATAATTTCCAAAAAATTCCTGTGACATGACTTCGCTGAATAGGCAAAGAAAAAGTAACAATACTTAGTATAGCAAACTAATTCTTTAATTAATTAGGAGAACGATTTTTTAAAAAAATGTTAATTTTAGCCCCGGTCTCCCCTACGTATAAGAATGAATTTGAATTCAATCCACCCCGCTATGAATCGAAATAAAAAAAAATTAAAAATTCGAATTTCTTAGCCGGTTTATGCGTGTACTTATGTATAAGAATGCATTTGACTTCAATTCACCCGGCTATGAAACGAAATATAAAAAAATTGAAAATTTAAGCTTCTTAATCGGTCTATGCGTGTATTTACGTATAAGATTGCCTTTGAATACAATACACCCGGCAATGGAACGATATCTAAAAAAATGAAAATTTGGATTTCTTAGCCGGTTTATGCGTGTACTTAAGTATAAGAATGCATTTGAATTCAATCCACCCGGCTAGGGAAAGAAATATAAAAAAATGAAAATTTGGATTTCTTAGCCGATTTATGAGTGTACTTATGTATAAGAATGCATTTGAATTCAATCCACCCCGCTATGAATCGAAATAAAAAAAAATTGAAAATTTAAGCTTTTTAGCCGGTTTATGCGTGTACTTACGTATAAGAATGCATTTGAATTCAATCCACCCGGCTATGGAAAGAAATATAAATAAATGAAAATTTGGATTTCTTAGCCGGTTTATGCATGTACTTACGTATAAGAGTGCCTTTGAAATCAATCCACCCGGCTATGGAACGAAATATAAAAAATTGAAAATTCGTTTTTCTTAGCAGGTTTATGCGTGTACTTACGTATAAGAATGCATTTGACTTCAATTCACCCGGCTATGAAACGAAATATAAAAAAATTGGAAAATTCAGATTTCTTAGCCGGTTTATGCGTGTACTTATGTATAAGAATGCATTTGAGTTCAATCCACCCAGCTATGGAATGAAATATAAAAAAATGAATATTCATATTTCTTAGCCGGTTTATGCGTGTACTTATGTATAAGAATGCATTTGAGTTCAATCCACCCGGCTATAGAACGAAATATAAAAAAATGTAAATTTGGATTTCTTAGCCGATTTATGAGTGTACTTATGTATAAGAATACATTTGAGTTCAATCCACCCGGCTATAGAACGAAATATAAAAAAATGTAAATTTGGATTTCTTAGCCGATTTATGTGTGTACTTATGTATAAGAATGCCTTTGAATTCAATCAACCCCACTATGGAACGAAATCTAAAAAAATTCAAAATTTAAGCTTCCTAGTCGGTTTATGCGTGTATTTACGCATAAGATTGCCTTTGAATACAATACACCCGGCAATGGAACGTAATCAAAAAAATTGAAAATTTGGATTTCTTAGCCGGTGTATGCGTGTACTTATGTATAAAAATGCATTTAAATTCAATCCACCTCGCTATGGATCGAAATAAAAAAAAATTGAAAATTTAAGCTTCTTAGCCGGTTCATGCGTGTATTTACGTATATGAATGCCTTTGAATTCAATCCACCCGGCAATGTAACGAAATCTAAAAAAATGAAAATTTGAATTTCATAGCCGGTTTGTACGTGTATTCACGTATAAGAATACATCTGAATTTAATCCACCCGCCTATGGTTCGAAATATAAAAAAATTGAATATTCGGATTTCTTAGCCGGTTTATGCGTGTACTTATCTATAAGAGTGCATTTGAATTCAATCCACCCCGCTATGAATCGAAAGAAAAAAAAATTGAAAATTTAAGCTTCTTAGCCGGTTTATGCGTGTATTTACGTATAAGAATGCCTTTGAAATCAATCCACCCGGCTATGGAACGAAATATAAAAAATTGAAAATTCGTTTTTCTTAGCAGGTTTATGCGTGTACTTACGTATAAGAATGCATTTGACTTCAATTCACCCGGCTATGAAACGAAATATAAAAAAATTGGAAAATTCAGATTTCTTAGCCGGTTTATGCGTGTACTTATGTATAAGAATGCATTTGAGTTCAATCCACCCAGCTATGGAATGAAATATAAAAAAATGAATATTCATATTTCTTAGCCGGTTTATGCGTGTACTTATGTATAAGAATGCATTTGAGTTCAATCCACCCGGCTATAGAACGAAATATAAAAAAATGTAAATTTGGATTTCTTAGCCGATTTATGAGTGTACTTATGTATAAGAATACATTTGAGTTCAATCCACCGGCTATAGAACGAAATATAAAAAAATGTAAATTTGGATTTCTTAGCCGATTTATGTGTGTACTTATGTATAAGAATGCCTTTGAATTCAATCAACCCCACTATGGAACGAAATCTAAAAAAATTGAAAATTTAAGCTTCCTAGTCGGTTTATGCGTGTATTTACGTATAAGATTGCATTTGAATTCAATCCACCCGGCTGTGGAACGAAATTAAAAAAATTGAAAATATGAATCTCTTTGCCGGTTTATGCGTGTATTTACGTATAAGAGTGCCTTTGTAATCAATCCCCCCGGCTATGGAACGAAATATAAAAAATTGAAAATTCGTATTTCTTAGCCGGTTTATGCGTGTACTTACGTATAAAAATGCATTTAAATTCAATCCACCTCGCTATGGATCGAAATAAAAAAAAATTGAAAATTTAAGCTTCTTAGCCGGTTTATGCGTGTATTTACGTATAAGAGTGCCTTTGTAATCAATCCCCCCGGCTATGGAACGAAATATAAAAAATTGAAAATTCGTATTTCTTAGCCGGTTTATGCGTGTACTTACGTATAAAAATGCATTTAAATTCAATCCACCTCGCTATGGATCGAAATAAAAAAAAATTGAAAATTTAAGCTTCTTAGCCGGTTCATGCGTGTATTTACGTATAAGATTGCCTTTGAATACAATACACCCGGCAATGGAACGTAATCAAAAAAATTGAAAATTTGGATTTCTTAGCCGGTGTATGCGTGTACTTATGTATAAAAATGCATTTAAATTCAATCAACCCCACTATGGAACGAAATCTAAAAAAATTGAAAATTTAAGCTTCCTAGTCGGTTTATGCGTGTATTTACGTATAAGATTGCATTTGAATTCAATCCACCCGGCTGTGGAACGAAATTAAAAAAATTGAAAATATGAATCTCTTTGCCGGTTTATGCGTGTATTTACGTATAAGAGTGCCTTTGTAATCAATCCCCCCGGCTATGGAACGAAATATAAAAAATTGAAAATTCGTATTTCTTAGCCGGTTTATGCGTGTACTTACGTATAAAAATGCATTTAAATTCAATCCACCTCGCTATGGATCGAAATAAAAAAAAATTGAAAATTTAAGCTTCTTAGCCGGTTCATGCGTGTATTTACGTATAAGATTGCCTTTGAATACAATACACCCGGCAATGGAACGTAATCAAAAAAATTGAAAATTTGGATTTCTTAGCCGGTGTATGCGTGTACTTATGTATAAAAATGCATTTAAATTCAATCCACCTCGCTATGGATCGAAATAAAAAAAAATTGAAAATTTAAGCTTCTTAGCCGGTTTATGCGTGTATTTACGTATAAGAATGCCTTTGAATTCAATCCACCCGGCAATGGAACGAAATATAAAAAAATGAAAATTTGGATTTCTTAGCCGGTTTATGCGTGTACTTACGTATAAGAATGCATTTGACTTCAGTTCACACGGCTATGGAACGAAATATAAAAAAATTGAAAATTCAGATTTCTTAGCCGGTTTATGCGTCTACTTACGTATAAGAATGCATTTGAATTCAATCCACCCGGCTATGGAAAGAAATATAAATAAATGAAAATTAGGATTTCTTAGCCGGTTTATGCGTGTATCTAGGTGTAAATATGCATTTAAATTCCATCCACCCGGCTGTGGAACGAAATTTAAAAAATTGAAATTATGAATCTCTCAGCCGGTTTATGCATGTATTTACGTATAAGAATGCCTTTGAAATCAATCCACCCGGCTATGGAACGAAATATAAAAAAATGAAAATTTGCATTTCTTAGCCGGTTTATGCGTGTACTTATGTATAAGAATGCATTTGAGTTCAATCCACCCGGCTATAGAACGAAATATAAAAAAATTGAAAATTAGGACTTTTTAGCCGGTTTATGCGTGTACTTACGTATAAGAATGCATTTGAATTCAATCCACCCGGATATGGAACGAAATATAAAAAAATTGAAAATTCGGATTTCTTAGCCGGTTTATGCGTGTACTTATGTATAAAAATGCATTTGAATTCAATCCACCCGGATATGGACCGAAATATAAAAAAATTGAATATTCGGATTTCTTAGCCGGTTTATGCGTGTACTTATCTATAAGAGTGCATTTGAATTCAATCCACCCCGCTATGGATCGAAATAAAAAAAAATTGAAAATTTAAGTTCTTAGCCGGTTTATGCGTGTATTTACGTATATGAATGCCTTTCAATTCAATCCACCCGACAATGGAACGAAATCTAAAAAATGAAAATTTGAATTTCATAGCCGGTTTGTGCGTGTATTTACGTATAAGAATGCATCTGAATTTAATCCACCCGGCTATAGAACGAAATATAAAAAAATGTAAATTTGGATTTCTTAGCCGATTTATGAGTGTACTTATATATAAGAATGCATTTGAATTCAATCCACCCGGCTATGGAACGAAATATAAAAAATTGAAAATTCGTATTTCTTAGCCGGTTTATGCGTGTACTTATGTATAAGAATGCATTTGACTTCAATTCACCCGGCTATGGAACGAAATCTAAAAAAATTGAAAATTTAAGCTTCCTAGTCGGTTTATGCGTGTATTTACGTATAAGATTGCCTTTGAATACAATATACCCGGCAATGGAACGAAATCTAAAAAAATGAAAATTTGGATTTCTTAGCCGGTTTATGATCGTATTTCTTAGCCGGTTTATGCCGTGTACTATGTATAAGAATGCATTTGACTTCAATTCACCGGCTCTGGAACGAAATCTAAAAAAATTGAAATTTAAGCTTCCTAGTCGGTTTATGAGTGTATTTACGTATAAGACTTGCCTTTGAATACAATCTACCCGGCAATGGAACGAAATCTAAAAAATGAAAATTTGGATTTCTTAGCCGGTTTATGCGTTGTACTTATGTATAAGAATGCATTTGAGTTCAATCCACCAGGCTATGAAACGAAATATAAAAAATTGGAAAATTCAGATTTCTCAGCCGGTTATGCGTGTACTTATGTATAAGAATGCATTTGAGTTCAATCCACCCGGCTATAGAACGAAATATAAAAAATTGAAAATTCGTATTTCTTAGCCGGTTTATGCGTGTACTTATGTATAAGAATGCATTTGACTTCAATTCACCCGGCTATGGAACGAAATCTAAAAAAATTGAAAATGTAAGCTTCCTAGTCGGTTTATGCGTGTATTTATGTATAAGATTGCATTTGAATTCAATCCACCCGGCTGTGGAACGAAATTAAAAAAATTGAAAATATGAATCTCTTTGCCGGTTTATGCGTGTATTTACGTATAAGAGTGCCTTTGAAGTCAATCCACCCGGCTATGGAACGAAATATAAAAAATTGAAAATTCGTATTTCTTAGCCGGTTTATGCGTGTACTTACGTATAAGAATGCATTTGACTTCAATTCACCCGGCTATGAAACGAAATATAAAAAAATTGGAAAATTCAGATTTCTTAGCCGGTTTATGCGTGTACTTATGTATAAGAATGCATTTAAATTCAATCCACTCGGATATGGACCGAAATATAAAAAAATTGAATATGCGGATTTCTTAGCCGGTTTATGCGTGTATTTACGTATAAGAATGCCTTTGAATTCAATCCACCCCACTATGGAACGAAATCTAAAAAAATTGAAAATTTAAGCTTCCTAGTCGGTTTATGCGTGTATTTACGTATAAGATTGCATTTGAATTCAATCCACCCGGCTGTGGAACGAAATTAAAAAAATTGAAAATATGAATCTCTTTGCCGGTTTATGCGTGTATTTACGTATAAGAGTGCCTTTGAGTTCAATCCACCCGGCTATAGAACGAAATATATAAAAATGTAAATTTGGATTTCTTAGCCGGGTTATGCATGTACTAACGTATAAGAATGCATTTGAATTCAATCCACCTGGCTATGGAAAGAAATATAAAAAAATGAAAATTTGAATTTCTTAGCCGGTTTATGCATGTACTTAGGGGAGACCGGGGCTAAAATTAACAGGGGTAAATATTAACATTGAATTCTTAGTGATGCGAAGAGTTCTATACACTTCATAGATGACTCTAGACTTAAAGTTTATTGCCCTTTAACATGTAAACACCTTCCGTAGATCGCAGGACGTCGAGCCGATAAGATATAGGAGACAGCGATATTTTGATCAGGTAATGGAAAAATTTTTCACTCAAAAATGTTTATTCTTAATTACATATCATATAATTAACAAAATTAAAATTACCATACCCCATTCTACTTGAAATAAGCTATTTAATCGCACATTTTTTTTTATTTTTTTTTATTTCTTTTTATTTTTTTTAACGATTTAAAAAAAAAAAATTTGTCGGGGTAAATATTAACAAATTTTCGGGGCAAGTATTAATACTGTTAATACTATTAATTTATATTTAATTTTATTAATTTGAACTTTGCTATAATTTTTGTGTTTATACATGTATTATTTAATAGTGCAAATGTTTATTAGCTTTAATTAATTTGTAAGACGAAGACCTGCGTTATTTTTGTGTTAAAGAAATAATTTGTTAACAATTTTTTTATTTGTATATCACTTGTTATTCGTATATTCAGTAAAAAATATATTTTTTTGTTTACATTTGTTAAATGTGTACATTTATTATGAAACTAAGTCTTAACAATAAAAAAATGAGATGTTAATATTTACCCCGCATGCGGGGCAAAAATTAACAGACAACGATTTTTAGTAAATCCTCTCGTAAAAAAAAGATATTTATAATTTCCAAAAAATTCCTGTGACATGACTTCGCTGAATAGGCAAAGAAAAAGTAACAATACTTAGTATAGCAAACTAATTCTTTAATTAATTAGGAGAACGATTTTTTAAAAAAATGTTAATTTTAGCCCCGGTCTCCCCTACGTATAAGAATGAATTTGAATTCAATCCACCCCACTATGAATCGAAATAAAAAAAAATTAAAAATTCGAATTTCTTAGCCGGTTTATGCGTGTACTTATGTATAAGAATGCATTTGACTTCAATTCACCCGGCTATGAAACGAAATATAAAAAAATTGAAAATTTAAGCTTCTTAATCGGTTTATGCGTGTATTTACGTATAAGATTGCCTTTGAATACAATACACCCGGCAATGGAACGATATCTAAAAAAATGAAAATTTGGATTTCTTAGCCGGTTTATGCGTGTACTTAAGTATAAGAATGCATTTGAATTCAATCCACCCGGCTAGGGAAAGAAATATAAAAAAATGAAAATTTGGATTTCTTAGCCGATTTATGAGTGTACTTATGTATAAGAATGCATTTGAATTCAATCCACCCCGCTATGAATCGAAATAAAAAAAAATTGAAAATTTAAGCTTTTTAGCCGGTTTATGCGTGTACTTACGTATAAGAATGCATTTGAATTCAATCCACCCGGCTATGGAAAGAAATATAAATAAATGAAAATTTGGATTTCTTAGCCGGTTTATGCATGTACTTACGTATAAGAGTGCCTTTGAAATCAATCCACCCGGCTATGGAACGAAATATAAAAAATTGAAAATTCGTTTTTCTTAGCAGGTTTATGCGTGTACTTACGTATAAGAATGCATTTGACTTCAATTCACCCGGCTATGAAACGAAATATAAAAAAATTGGAAAATTCAGATTTCTTAGCCGGTTTATGCGTGTACTTATGTATAAGAATGCATTTGAGTTCAATCCACCCGGCTATGGAATGAAATATAAAAAAATGAATATTCATATTTCTTAGCCGGTTTATGCGTGTACTTGTGTATAAGAATGCATTTGAGTTCAATCCACCCGGCTATAGAACGAAATATAAAAAAATGTAAATTTGGATTTCTTAGCCGATTTATGAGTGTACTTATGTATAAGAATACATTTGAGTTCAATCCACCCGGCTATAGAACGAAATATAAAAAAATTCAAAATTTAAGCTTCCTAGTCGGTTTATGCGTGTATTTACGTATAAGATTGCCTTTGAATACAATACACCCGGCAATGGAACGTAATCAAAAAAATTGAAAATTTGGATTTCTTAGCCGGTGTATGCGTGTACTTATGTATAAAAATGCATTTAAATTCAATCCACCCCGCTATGGATCGAAATAAAAAAAAATTGAAAATTTAAGCTTCTTAGCCGGTTCATGCGTGTATTTACGTATATGAATGCCTTTCAATTCAATCCACCCGGCAATGTAACGAAATCTAAAAAAATGAAA
Source organism: Theocolax elegans (assembly GCA_026168455.1). Taxonomy (NCBI): domain Eukaryota; kingdom Metazoa; phylum Arthropoda; class Insecta; order Hymenoptera; family Cerocephalidae; genus Theocolax; species Theocolax elegans. The sequence goes on along the minus strand of CM047431.1, from coordinate 40,708,836 downwards.
ATTTGAATTTCATAGCCGGTTTGTACGTGTATTCACGTATAAGAATACATCTGAATTTAATCCACCCGCCTATGGTTCGAAATATAAAAAAATTGAATATTCGGATTTCTTAGCCGGTTTATGCGTGTACTTATCTATAAGAGTGCATTTGAATTCAATCCACCCCGCTATGAATCGAAAGAAAAAAAAATTGAAAATTTAAGCTTCTTAGCCGGTTTATGCGTGTATTTACGTATAAGAATGCCTTTGAATTCAATCCACCCGGCAATGGAACGAAATATAAAAAAATGAAAATTTGGATTTCTTAGCCGGTTTATGCGTGTACTTACGTATAAGAATGCATTTGACTTCAGTTCACACGGCTATGGAACGAAATATAAAAAAATTGAAAATTCAGATTTCTTAGCCGGTTTATGCGTCTACTTACGTATAAGAATGCATTAGAATTCAATCCACCCGGCTATGGAAAGAAATATAAATAAATGAAAATTAGGATTTCTTAGCCGGTTTATGCGTGTATCTAGGTGTAAATATGCATTTAAATTCCATCCACCCGGCTGTGGAACGAAATTTAAAAAATTGAAATTATGAATCTCTCAGCCGGTTTATGCATGTATTTACGTATAAGAATGCCTTTGAAATCAATCCACCCGGCTATGGAACGAAATATAAAAAAATTAAAATTTGCATTTCTTAGCCGGTTTATGCGTGTACTTCCGTATAAGAATGCATTTGACTTCAATTCACCCGGCTATGGAACAAAATATAAAAAAATTGGAAAATTTAGATTTCTTAGCCGGTTTATGCGTGTACTTATGTATAAGAATGCATTTGAGTTCAATCCACCCGGCTATAGAACGAAATATAAAAAAATTGAAAATTAGGACTTTTTAGCCGGTTTATGCGTGTACTTACGTATAAGAATGCATTTGAATTCAATCCACCCGGATATGGAACGAAATATAAAAAAATTGAAAATTCGGATTTCTTAGCCGGTTTATGCGTGTACTTATGTATAAAAATGCATTTGAATTCAATTCACCCGGATATGGACCGAAATATAAAAAAATTGAATATTCGGATTTCTTAGCCGGTTTATGCGTGTACTTATCTATAAGAGTGCATTTGAATTCAATCCACCCCGCTATGGATCGAAATAAAAAAAAATTGAAAATTTAAGTTCTTAGCCGGTTTATGCGTGTATTTACGTATATGAATGCCTTTCAATTCAATCCACCCGACAATGGAACGAAATCTAAAAAATGAAAATTTGAATTTCATAGCCGGTTTGTGCGTGTATTTACGTATAAGAATGCATCTGAATTTAATCCACCCGCATATGGATCGAAATATAAAAAACTTGAATATTCGGATTTCTTAGCCGGTTTATGCGTGTACTTATCTATAAGAGTGCATTTGAATTCAATCCACCCCGCTATGGATCGAAATAAAAAAAAATTGAAAATTTAAGCTTCTTAGCCGGTTTATGCGTGTACTTACGTATAAGAATGCCTTTGAATTCAATCCACCCCACTATGGAACGAAATCTAAAAAAATTGAAAATTTAAGCTTCCTAGTCGGTTTATGCGTGTATTTACGTATAAGATTGCATTTGAATACAATACACCCGGCAATGGAACGATATCTAAAAAAATGAAAATTTGGATTTCTTAGCCGGTTTATGCGTGTACTTACGTATAAGAATGTATTTGAATTCAATCCACCCGGCTATAGAACGAAATATAAAAAAATTAAAAATTAGGACTTTTTAGCCGGTTTATGCGTGTACTTATGTATAAGAATGCATTTAAATTCAATCCACTCGGATATGGAACGAAATATAAAAAAACTGGATATTCGGATTTCTTAGCCGGTTTATGCGTGTATTTACGTATAAGAATGCCTTTGAATTCAATCCATCCCACTATGGAACGAAATCTAAAAAAATTGAAAATTTAAGCTTCCTAGTCGGTTTATGCGTGTATTTACGTATAAGATTGCATTTGAATACAATACACCCGGCAACGGAACGATATCTAAAAAAATGAAAATTTGGATTTCTTAGCCGGTTTATGCGTGTACTTACGTATAAGAATGTATTTGAATTCAATCCACCCGGCTATAGAACGAAATATAAAAAAATTAAAAATTAGGACTTTTTAGCCGGTTTATGCGTGTACTTATGTATAAGAATGCATTTAAATTCAATCCACTCGGATATGCAACGAAATATAAAAAAATTGAATATTCGGATTTCTTAGCCGGTTTATGCGTGTATTTACGTATAAGAATGCCTTTGAATTCAATCCACCCCACTATGGAACGAAATATAAAAAATTGAAAATTCGTACTTCTTAGCCGGTTTATGCGTGTACTTACGTATAAGAATGCATTTGACTTCAATTCACCCGGCTATGAAACGAAATATAAAAAAATTGGAAAATTCAGATTTCTTAGCCGGTTTATGCGTGTACTTATGTATAAGAATGCATTTGAGTTCAATCCACCCGGCTATAGAACGAAATATATAAAAATGTAAATTTGAATTTCTTAGCCGGTTTATGCGTGTACTTATGTATAAAAATGCATTTGAATTCAATCCACCCGGATATGGAAAGAAATATAAAAAAATTGAATATTCGGATTTCTTAGTCGGTTTATGCGTGTACTTACGTATAAGAATGCATTTGAGTTCAATCCACCCGGCTATAGAACGAAATATATAAAAATGTAAATTTGGATTTCTTAGCCGGGTTATGCATGTACTAACGTATAAGAATGGATTTGAATTCAATCCACCCGGCTATGGAAAGAAATATAAAAAAATGAAAATTTGAAATTCTTAGCCGGTTTATGCGTGTACTTATGTATAAAAATGCATTTGAATTCAATCCACCCGGCAATGTAACGAAATCTAAAAAAATGAAAATTTGAATTTCATAGCCGGTTTGTGCGTGTATTCACGTATAAGAATGCATCTGAATTTAATCCACCCGCCTATGGTTCGAAATATAAAAAAAATTGAATATTCGGATTTCTTAGCCGGTTTATGCGTGTACTTATCTATAAGAGTGCATTTGAATTCAATCCACCCGGCTATGAAACGAAATATAAAAAAATTGGAAAATTCAGATTTCTTAGCCGGTTTATGCGTGTATTTATGTATAAGAATGCATTTGAGTTCAATCCACCCGGCTATAGAACGAAATATATAAAAATGTAAATTTGGATTTCTTAGCCGAGTTATGCATGTACTAACGTATATGAATGCCTTTGAATTCAATCCACCCGGCAATGTAACGAAATCTAAAAAAATGAAAATTTGAATTTCATAGCCGGTTTGTGCGTGTATTCACGTATAAGAATGCATCTGAATTTAATCCACCCGCCTATGGTTCGAAATATAAAAAAAATTGAATATTCGGATTTCTTAGCCGGTTTATGCGTGTACTTATCTATAAGAGTGCATTTGAATTCAATCCACCCCGCTATGAATCGAAATCTAAAAAAATTGAAAATTTAACCTTCCTAGTCGGTTTATGCGTGTATTTACGTATAAGATTGCATTTGAATACAATACACCCGGCAATGGAACGATATCTAAAAAAATGAAAATTTGGATTTCTTAGCCGGTTTATGCGTGTACTTACGTATAAGAATGCATTTAAATTCAATCCACCCGGATATGGAACGAAATATAAAAAAATTGAATATTCGGATTTCTTAGCCGGTTTATGCGTGTATTTACGTATAAGAGTGCCTTTGAAATCAATCCCCCCGGCTATGGAACGAAATATAAAAAATTGAAAATTCGTATTTCTTAGCCGGTTTATGCGTGTACTTACGTATAAGAATGCATTTGACTTCAATTCACCCGGCTATGAAACGAAATATAAAAAAATTGGAAAATTCAGATTTCTTAGCCGGTTTATGCGTGTACTTATGTATAAGAATGCATTTGAGTTCAATCCACCCGGCTATAGAACGAAATATATAAAAATGTAAATTTGGATTTCTTAGCCGGGTTATGCGTGTACTAACGTATAAGAATGCCTTTGAATTCAATCCACCCCACTATGGAACGAAATCTAAAAAAATTGAAAATTTCGGCTTCATAGTCGGTTTATGAGTGTATTTACGTATAAGATTGCCTTTGAATATAATACACCCGGCAATGGAACGAAATCTAAAAAAATGAAAATTTGGATTTCTTAGCCGGTTTATGCGTGTACTTACGTATAAGAGTGCGTTTGAATTCAATCCACGCAGCTATGGAACGAAATATAAAAAAATTGAAAATTCGAATTTCTTAGCCGGTTTATGCGTGTACTTATGTATAAGAATGCATTTGACTTCAATTCACCCGGCTATGAAACGAAATAAAAAAAATTGAAAATTTAAGCTTCTTAATCGGTTTATGCGTGTATTTACGTATAAGATTGCCTTTGAATACAATACACCCGGCAATGGAACGATATCTAACAAAATGAAAATTTGGAATTCTTAGCCGGTTTATGCGTGTACTTACGTATAAGAATGCATTTGACTTCAATTCACCCGGCTATGAAACGAAATATAAAAAAATCGGAAAATTCAGATTTCTTAGCCGGTTTATGCGTGTACTTAGGGGAGACCGGGGCTAAAATTAACAGGGGTAAATATTAACATTGAATTCTTAGTGATGCGAAGAGTTCTATACACTTCATAGATGACTCTAGACTTAAAGTTTATTGCCCTTTAACATGTAAACACCTTCCGTAGATCGCAGGACGTCGAGCCGATAAGATATAGGAGACAGCGATATTTTGATCAGGTAATGGAAAAATTTTTCACTCAAAAATGTTTATTCTTAATTACATATCATATAATTAACAAAATTAAAATTACCATACCCCATTCTACTTGAAATAAGCTATTTAATCGCACATTTTTTTTTATTTTTTTTTATTTCTTTTTATTTTTTTTAACGATTTAAAAAAAAAAAATTTGTCGGGGTAAATATTAACAAATTTTCGGGGCAAGTATTAATACTGTTAATACTATTAATTTATATTTAATTTTATTAATTTGAACTTTGCTATAATTTTTGTGTTTATACATGTATTATTTAATAGTGCAAATGTTTATTAGCTTTAATTAATTTGTAAGACGAAGACCTGCGTTATTTTTGTGTTAAAGAAATAATTTGTTAACAATTTTTTTATTTGTATATCACTTGTTATTCGTATATTCAGTAAAAAATATATTTTTTTGTTTACATTTGTTAAATGTGTACATTTATTATGAAACTAAGTCTTAACAATAAAAAAATGAGATGTTAATATTTACCCCGCATGCAAAAAAATGAAAATTTGGATTTCTTAGCCGGTTTATGCGTGTACTTACGTATAAGAATGCATTTAAATTCAATCCACCCGGATATGGAACGAAATATAAAAAAATTGAATATTCGGATTTCTTAGCCGGTTTATGCGTGTATTTACGTATAAGAGTGCCTTTGAAATCAATCCCCCCGGCTATGGAACGAAATATAAAAAATTGAAAATTCGTATTTCTTAGCCGGTTTATGCGTGTACTTACGTATAAGAATGCATTTGACTTCAATTCACCCGGCTATGAAACGAAATATAAAAAAATTGGAAAATTCAGATTTCTTAGCCGGTTTATGCGTGTACTTATGTATAAGAATGCATTTGAGTTCAATCCACCCGGCTATAGAACGAAATATATAAAAATGTAAATTTGGATTTCTTAGCCGGGTTATGCGTGTACTAACGTATAAGAATGCCTTTGAATTCAATCCACCCCACTATGGAACGAAATCTAAAAAAATTGAAAATTTCGGCTTCATAGTCGGTTTATGAGTGTATTTACGTATAAGATTGCCTTTGAATATAATACACCCGGCAATGGAACGAAATCTAAAAAAATGAAAATTTGGATTTCTTAGCCGGTTTATGCGTGTACTTACGTATAAGAGTGCGTTTGAATTCAATCCACGCAGCTATGGAACGAAATATAAAAAAATTGAAAATTCGAATTTCTTAGCCGGTTTATGCGTGTACTTATGTATAAGAATGCATTTGACTTCAATTCACCCGGCTATGAAACGAAATAAAAAAAAATTGAAAATTTAAGCTTCTTAATCGGTTTATGCGTGTATTTACGTATAAGATTGCCTTTGAATACAATACACCCGGCAATGGAACGATATCTAACAAAATGAAAATTTGGAATTCTTAGCCGGTTTATGCGTGTACTTACGTATAAGAATGCATTTGACTTCAATTCACCCGGCTATGAAACGAAATATAAAAAAATCGGAAAATTCAGATTTCTTAGCCGGTTTATGCGTGTACTTACGTATAAGAATGAATTTGAATTCAATTCTCCCGGCTATAGAACGAAATATAAATAATGTAAATTTGGATTTCTTAGCCGATTTATGAGTGTACTTATGTATAAGAATGCATTTGAATTCAATCCACCCCGCTATGAATCGAAATAAAAAAAAATTGAAAATTTAAGCTTTTTAGCCGGTTTATGCGTGTACTTACGTATAAGAATGCCTTTGAATTCAATCCACCCCACTATGGAGCGAAATCTAAAAAAATTGAAAATTTAAGCTTCCTAGTCGGTTTATGAGTGTATTTACGTATAAGATTGCCTTTGAATACAATACACCCGGCAATGGAACGAAATCTAAAAAAATGAAAATTTGGATGTCTTAGCCGGTTTATGCGTGTACTTACGTATAAGAGTGCGTTTGAATTCAATCCACCCGGCTATGGAACGAAATATAAAAAAATTGAAAATTCAAATTTCTTAGCCGGTTTATGCGTGTACTTATGTATAAGAATGCATTTGACTTCAATTCACCCGGCTATGAAACGAAATATAAAAAAATTGAAAATTTAAGCTTCGTAATCGGTTAATGCGTGTATTTACGTATAAGATTGCCTTTGAATACAATACACCCGGCAATGGAACGATATCTAAAAAAATGAAAATTTGGATTTCTTAGCCGGTTTATGCGTGTACTTACGTATAAGAATGCATTTGAATTCAATCCACCCGGCTATAGAACGAAATATAAAAAAATTGAAAATTTGGACTTTTTAGCCGGTTTATGCGTGTACTTACGTATAAGAATGCATTTAAATTCAATCCACCCGGATATGGAACGAAATATAAAAAAATTGAATATTCGGATTTCTTAGCCGGTTTATGCGTGTATTTACGTATAAGAGTGCGTTTGAATTCAATCCACGCAGCTATGGAACGAAATATAAAAAAATTGAAAATTCGAATTTCTTAGCCGGTTTATGCGTGTACTTATGTATAAGAATGCATTTGACTTCAATTCACCCGGCTATGAAACGAAATAAAAAAAAATTGAAAATTTAAGCTTCTTAATCGGTTTATGCGTGTATTTACGTATAAGATTGCCTTTGAATACAATACACCCGGCAATGGAACGATATCTAAAAAAATGAAAATTCAGATTTCTTAGCCGGTTTATGCGTGTACTTATGTATAAGAATGCATTTGAGTTCAATCCACCCGGCTATAGAACGAAATATATAAAAATGTAAATTTGAATTTCTTAGCCGGTTTATGCGTGTACTTATGTATAAAAATGCATTTGAATTCAATCCACCCGGATATGGAAAGAAATATAAAAAAATTGAATTTTCGGATTTCTTAGTCGGTTTATGCGTGTACTTACGTATAAGAATGCATTTGAGTTCAATCCACCCGGCTATAGAACGAAATACATAAAAATGTGAATTTGGATTTCTTAGCCGGGTTATGCATGTACTAACGTATAATAATGGATTTGAATTCAATCCACCCGGCTATGGAAAGAAATATAAAAAAATGAAAATTTGAAATTCTTAGCCGGTTTATGCGTGTACTTATGTATAAAAATGCATTTGAATTCAATCCACCCGGATATGGAAAGAAATATAAAAAAATTGAAAATTTAAGCTTTTTAGCCGGTTTATGCGTGTACTTACGTATAAGAATGCCTTTGAATTCAATCCACCCCACTATGGAGCGAAATCTAAAAAAATTGAAAATTTAAGCTTCCTAGTCGGTTTATGAGTGTATTTACGTATAAGATTGCCTTTGAATACAATACACCCGGCAATGGAACGAAATCTAAAAAAATGAAAATTTGGATTTCTTAGCCGGTTTATGCGTGTACTTACGTATAAGAATGAATTTGAATTCAATTCTCCCGGCTATAGAACGAAATATAAATAATGTAAATTTGGATTTCTTAGCCGATTTATGAGTGTACTTATGTATAAGAATGCATTTGAATTCAATCCACCCCGCTATGAATCGAAATAAAAAAAAATTGAAAATTTAAGCTTTTTAGCCGGTTTATGCGTGTACTTACGTATAAGAATGCCTTTGAATTCAATCCACCCCACTATGGAGCGAAATCTAAAAAAATTGAAAATTTAAGCTTCCTAGTCGGTTTATGAGTGTATTTACGTATAAGATTGCCTTTGAATACAATACACCCGGCAATGGAACGAAATCTAAAAAAATGAAAATTTGGATGTCTTAGCCGGTTTATGCGTGTACTTACGTATAAGAGTGCGTTTGAATTCAATCCACCCGGCTATGGAACGAAATATAAAAAAATTGAAAATTCAAATTTCTTAGCCGGTTTATGCGTGTACTTATGTATAAGAATGCATTTGACTTCAATTCACCCGGCTATGAAACGAAATATAAAAAAATTGAAAATTTAAGCTTCGTAATCGGTTAATGCGTGTATTTACGTATAAGATTGCCTTTGAATACAATACACCCGGCAATGGAACGATATCTAAAAAAATGAAAATTTGGATTTCTTAGCCGGTTTATGCGTGTACTTACGTATAAGAATGCATTTGAATTCAATCCACCCGGCTATAGAACGAAATATAAAAAAATTGAAAATTTGGACTTTTTAGCCGGTTTATGCGTGTACTTACGTATAAGAATGCATTTAAATTCAATCCACCCGGATATGGAACGAAATATAAAAAAATTGAATATTCGGATTTCTTAGCCGGTTTATGCGTGTATTTACGTATAAGAGTGCGTTTGAATTCAATCCACGCAGCTATGGAACGAAATATAAAAAAATTGAAAAATCGAATTTCTTAGCCGGTTTATGCGTGTACTTATGTATAAGAATGCATTTGACTTCAATTCACCCGGCTATGAAACGAAATAAAAAAAAATTGAAAATTTAAGCTTCTTAATCGGTTTATGCGTGTATTTACGTATAAGATTGCCTTTGAATACAATACACCCGGCAATGGAACGATATCTAAAAAAATGAAAATTCAGATTTCTTAGCCGGTTTATGCGTGTACTTATGTATAAGAATGCATTTGAGTTCAATCCACCCGGCTATAGAACGAAATATATAAAAATGTAAATTTGAATTTCTTAGCCGGTTTATGCGTGTACTTATGTATAAAAATGCATTTGAATTCAATCCACCCGGATATGGAAAGAAATATAAAAAAATTGAATTTTCGGATTTCTTAGTCGGTTTATGCGTGTACTTACGTATAAGAATGCATTTGAGTTCAATCCACCCGGCTATAGAACGAAATACATAAAAATGTGAATTTGGATTTCTTAGCCGGGTTATGCATGTACTAACGTATAATAATGGATTTGAATTCAATCCACCCGGCTATGGAAAGAAATATAAAAAAATGAAAATTTGAAATTCTTAGCCGGTTTATGCGTGTACTTATGTATAAAAATGCATTTGAATTCAATCCACCCGGATATGGAAAGAAATATAAAAAAATTGAAAATTTAAGCTTTTTAGCCGGTTTATGCGTGTACTTACGTATAAGAATGCCTTTGAATTCAATCCACCCCACTATGGAGCGAAATCTAAAAAAATTGAAAATTTAAGCTTCCTAGTCGGTTTATGAGTGTATTTACGTATAAGATTGCCTTTGAATACAATACACCCGGCAATGGAACGAAATCTAAAAAAATGAAAATTTGGATTTCTTAGCCGGTTTATGCGTGTACTTACGTATAAGAATGAATTTGAATTCAATTTTCCCGGCTATAGAACGAAATATAAATAATGTAAATTTGGATTTCTTAGCCGATTTATGAGTGTACTTATGTATAAGAATGCATTTGAATTCAATCCACCCCGCTATGAATCGAAATAAAAAAAAATTGAAAATTTAAGCTTTTTAGCCGGTTTATGCGTGTACTTACGTATAAGAATGCCTTTGAATTCAATCCACCCCACTATGGAGCGAAATCTAAAAAAATTGGAAATTTAAGCTTCCTAGTCGGTTTATGAGTGTATTTACGTATAAGATTGCCTTTGAATACAATACACCCGGCAATGGAACGAAATCTAAAAAAATGAAAATTTGGATGTCTTAGCCGGTTTATGCGTGTACTTACGTATAAGAATGCCTTTGAATTCAATCCACCCCACTATGGAACGAAATCTAAAAAAATTGAAAATTTAAGCTTCCTAGTCGGTTTATGCGTGTATTTACGTATAAGATTGCATTTGAATTCAATCAACCCGGCTGTGGAACGAAATTAAAAAAATTCAAAATATGAATCTCTTAGCCGGTTTATGCGTGTATTTACGTATAAGAGTGCCTTTGTAATCAATCCCCCCGGCTATGGAACGAAATATAAAAAATTGAAAATTCGTATTTCTTAGCCGGTTTATGCGTGTACTTACGTATAAGAATGCATTGGACTTCAATTCACCCCACTATGGAACGAAATATAAAAAAATTGAAAATTAGGACTTTTTAGCCGGTTTATGCGTGTACTAACGTATAAGATTGCATTTAAATTCAATCCACCCGGATATGGAACGAAATATAAAAAAATTGAATATTCGGATTTCTTAGCCGGTTTATGCGTGTATTTACGTATAAGAATGCCTTTGAATTCAATCCACCCCACTATGGAACGAAATCTAAAAAAATTGAAAATTTAAGCTTCCTAGTCGGTTTATGCGTGTATTTACGTATAAGATTGCATTTGAATTCAATCCACCCGGCTGTGGAACGAAATTAAAAAAATTGAAAATATGAATCTCTTTGCCGGTTTATGCGTGTATTTACGTATAAGAGTGCCTTTGAAATCAATCTCCTCGGCTATGGAACGAAATATAAAAAAATCGGAAAATTCAGATTTCTTAGCCGGTTTATGCGTGTACTTACGCATAAGAATGAATTTGAATTCAATTCTCCCGGCTATAGAACGAAATATAAATAATGTAAATTTGGATTTCTTAGCCGATTTATGATTGTACTTATGTATAAGAATGCATTTGAATTCAATCCACCCCGCTATGAATCGAAATAAAAAAAAATTGAAAATTTAAGCTTTTTAGCCGGTTTATGCGTGTACTTACGTATAAGAATGCCTTTGAATTCAATCCACCCCACTGTGGAGCGAAATCTAAAAAAATTGAAAATTTAAGCTTCCTAGTCGAATTATGAGTGTATTTACGTATAAGATTGCCTTTGAATACAATACACCCGGCAATGGAACGAAATCTAAAAAAATGAAAATTTGGATGTCTTAGCCGGTTTATGCGTGTACTTACGTATAAGAGTGCGTTTGAATTCAATCCACCTGGCTATGGAACGAAATATAAAAAAATTAAAAATTCGAATTTCTTAGCCGGTTTATGCGTGTACTTATGTATAAGAATGCATTTGAATTCAATCCACCCCGCTATGAATCGAAATAAAAAAAAATTGAAAATTTAAGCTTTTTAGCCGGTTTATGCGTGTACTTACGTATAAGAATGCCTTTGAATTCAATCCACCCCACTATGGAGCGAAATCTAAAAAAATTGAAAATTTAAGCTTCCTAGTCGAATTATGAGTGTATTTACGTATAAGATTGCCTTTGAATACAATACACCCGGCAATGGAACGAAATCTAAAAAAATGAAAATTTGAATTTCTTAGCCGGTTTATGCATGTACTTACGTATAAGAATGAATTTGAATTCAATTCACCCGGCTATGAAACGAAATATAAAAAAATTGAAAATTTAAGCTTCGTAATCGGTTTATGCGTGTATTTACGTATAAGATTGCCTTTGAATACAATACACCCGGCAATGGAACGATATCTAAAAAAATGAAAATTTGGATTTCTTAGCCGGTTTATGCGTGTACTTACGTATAAGAATGCATTTGAATTCAATCCACCCGGCTATCGAACGAAATATAAAAAAATTGAAAATTAGGACTTTTTAGCCGGTTTATGCGTGTACTTACGTATAAGAATGCCTTTGAATTCAATCCACCCCACTATGGAACGAAATCTAAAAAAATTGAAAATTTAAGCTTCCTAGTCGGTTTATGCGTGTATTTACGTATAAGATTGCATTTGAATTCAATCCACCCGGCTGTGGAACGAAATTAAAAAAATTGAAAATATGAATCTCTTTGCCGGTTTATGCGTGTATTTACGTATAAGAGTGCCTTTGTAATCAATCCCCCCGGCTATGGAACGAAATATAAAAAATTGAAAATTCGTATTTCTTAGCCGGTTTATGCGTGTACTTACGTATAAGAATGCATTGGACTTCAATTCACCCCACTATGGAACGAAATATAAAAAAATTGAAAATTAGGACTTTTTAGCCGGTTGATGCGTGTACTTACGTATAAGAATGCCTTTGAATTCAATCCACCCCACTATGGAACGAAATCTAAAAAAATTGAAAATTTAAGCTTCCTAGTCGGTTTATGCGTGTATTTACGTATAAGATTGCATTTGAATTCAATCCACCCGGCTGTGGAACGAAATTAAAAAAATTGAAAATATGAATCTCTTTGCCGGTTTATGCGTGTATTTACGTATAAGAGTGCCTTTGTAATCAATCCCCCCGGCTATGGAACGAAATATAAAAAATTGAAAATTCGTATTTCTTAGCCGGTTTATGCGTGTATTTACGTATAAGAATGCCTTTGAATTCAATCCACCCCACTATGGAACGAAATCTAAAAAAATTGAAAATATGAATCTCTTTGCCGGTTTATGCGTGTATTTACGTATAAGAGTGCCTTTGTAATCAATCCCCCCGGCTATGGAACGAAATATAAAAAATTGAAAATTCGTATTTCTTAGCCGGTTTATGCGTGTACTAACGTATAAGATTGCATTTAAATTCAATCCACCCGGATATGGAACGAAATATAAAAAAATTGAATATTCGGATTTCTTAGCCGGTTTATGCGTGTATTTACGTATAAGAATGCCTTTGAATTCAATCCACCCCACTATGGAACGAAATCTAAAAAAATTGAAAATTTAAGCTTCCTAGTCGGTTTATGCGTGTATTTACGTATAAGATTGCATTTGAATTCAATCCACCCGGCTGTGGAACGAAATTAAAAAAATTGAAAATATGAATCTCTTTGCCGGTTTATGCGTGTATTTACGTATAAGAGTGCCTTTGAAATCAATCTCCTCGGCTATGGAACGAAATATAAAAAAATCGGAAAATTCAGATTTCTTAGCCGGTTTATGCGTGTACTTACGTATAAGAATGAATTTGAATTCAATTCTCCCGGCTATAGAACGAAATATAAATAATGTAAATTTGGATTTCTTAGCCGATTTATGATTGTACTTATGTATAAGAATGCCTTTGAATTCAATCCACCCCACTATGGAACGAAATCTAAAAAAATTGAAAATTTAAGCTTCCTAGTCGGTTTATGCGTGTATTTACGTATAAGATTGCATTTGAATTCAATCCACCCGGCTGTGGAACGAAATTAAAAAAATTGAAAATATGAATCTCTTTGCCGGTTTATGCGTGTATTTACGTATAAGAGTGCCTTTGTAATCAATCCCCCCGGCTATGGAACGAAATATAAAAAATTGAAAATTCGTATTTCTTAGCCGGTTTATGCGTGTATTTACGTATAAGATTGCATTTGAATTCAATCCACCCGGCTGTGGAACGAAATTAAAAAAATTGAAAATATGAATCTCTTTGCCGGTTTATGCGTGTATTTACGTATAAGAGTGCCTTTGTAATCAATCCCCCCGGCTATGGAACGAAATATAAAAAATTGAAAATTCGTATTTCTTAGCCGGTTTATGCGTGTACTAACGTATAAGATTGCATTTAAATTCAATCCACCCGGATATGGAACGAAATATAAAAAAATTGAATATTCGGATTTCTTAGCCGGTTTATGCGTGTATTTACGTATAAGAATGCCTTTGAATTCAATCCACCCCACTATGGAACGAAATCTAAAAAAATTGAAAATTTAAGCTTCCTAGTCGGTTTATGCGTGTATTTACGTATAAGATTGCATTTGAATTCAATCCACCCGGCTGTGGAACGAAATTAAAAAAATTGAAAATATGAATCTCTTTGCCGGTTTATGCGTGTATTTACGTATAAGAGTGCCTTTGAAATCAATCTCCTCGGCTATGGAACGAAATATAAAAAAATCGGAAAATTCAGATTTCTTAGCCGGTTTATGCGTGTACTTACGTATAAGAATGAATTTGAATTCAATTCTCCCGGCTATAGAACGAAATATAAATAATGTAAATTTGGATTTCTTAGCCGATTTATGATTGTACTTATGTATAAGAATGCATTTGAATTCAATCCACCCCGCTATGAATCGAAATAAAAAAAAATTGAAAATTTAAGCTTTTTAGCCGGTTTATGCGTGTACTTACGTATAAGAATGCCTTTGAATTCAATCCACCCCACTATGGAGCGAAATCTAAAAAAATTGAAAATTTAAGCTTCCTAGTCGAATTATGAGTGTATTTACGTATAAGATTGCCTTTGAATACAATACACCCGGCAATGGAACGAAATCTAAAAAAATGAAAATTTGGATGTCTTAGCCGGTTTATGCGTGTACTTACGTATAAGAGTGCGTTTGAATTCAATCCACCTGGCTATGGAACGAAATATAAAAAAATTAAAAATTCGAATTTCTTAGCCGGTTTATGCGTGTACTTATGTATAAGAATGCATTTGAATTCAATCCACCCCGCTATGAATCGAAATAAAAAAAAATTGAAAATTTAAGCTTTTTAGCCGGTTTATGCGTGTACTTACGTATAAGAATGCCTTTGAATTCAATCCACCCCACTATGGAGCGAAATCTAAAAAAATTGAAAATTTAAGCTTCCTAGTCGAATTATGAGTGTATTTACGTATAAGATTGCCTTTGAATACAATACACCCGGCAATGGAACGAAATCTAAAAAAATGAAAATTTGAATTTCTTAGCCGGTTTATGCATGTACTTACGTATAAGAATGAATTTGAATTCAATTCACCCGGCTATGAAACGAAATATAAAAAATTGAAAATTTAAGCTTCGTAATCGGTTTATGCGTGTATTTACGTATAAGATTGCCTTTGAATACAATACACCCGGCAATGGAACGATATCTAAAAAAATGAAAATTTGGATTTCTTAGCCGGTTTATGCGTGTACTTACGTATAAGAATGCATTTGAATTCAATCCACCCGGCTATCGAACGAAATATAAAAAAATTGAAAATTAGGACTTTTTAGCCGGTTTATGCGTGTACTTACGTATAAGAATGCCTTTGAATTCAATCCACCCCACTATGGAATGAAATCTAAAAAAATTGAAAATTTAAGCTTCCTAGTCGGTTTATGCGTGTATTTACGTATAAGATTGCATTTGAATTCAATCCACCCGGCTGTGGAACGAAATTAAAAAAATTGAAAATATGAATCTCTTTGCCGGTTTATGCGTGTATTTACGTATAAGAGTGCCTTTGTAATCAATCCCCCCGGCTATGGAACGAAATATAAAAAATTGAAAATTCGTATTTCTTAGCCGGTTTATGCGTGTACTTACGTATAAGAATGCATTGGACTTCAATTCACCCCACTATGGAACGAAATATAAAAAAATTGAAAATTAGGACTTTTTAGCCGGTTGATGCGTGTACTTACGTATAAGAATGCCTTTGAATTCAATCCACCCCACTATGGAACGAAATCTAAAAAAATTGAAAATTTAAGCTTCCTAGTCGGTTTATGCGTGTATTTACGTATAAGATTGCATTTGAATTCAATCCACCCGGCTGTGGAACGAAATTAAAAAAATTGAAAATATGAATCTCTTTGCCGGTTTATGCGTGTATTTACGTATAAGAGTGCCTTTGTAATCAATCCCCCCGGCTATGGAACGAAATATAAAAAATTGAAAATTCGTATTTCTTAGCCGGTTTATGCGTGTATTTACGTATAAGAATGCCTTTGAATTCAATCCACCCCACTATGGAACGAAATCTAAAAAAATTGAAAATTTAAGCTTCCTAGTCGGTTTATGCGTGTATTTACGTATAAGATTGCATTTGAATTCAATCCACCCGGCTGTGGAACGAATTAAAAAAATTGAAAATATGAATCTCTTTGCCGGTTTATGCGTGTATTTAATCAATCTCCCCGGCTATGGAACGAAATATAAAAAAATCGGAAAATTCAGATTTCTTAGCCGGTTTATGCGTGTACTTACGTATAAGAATGAATTTGAATTCAATTCTCCGGCTATAGAACGAAATATAAATAATGTAAATTTGGATTTCTTAGCCGATTTATGAGTGTACTTATGTATAAGAATGCATTTGAATTCAATCCACCCCGCTATGAATCGAAATAAAAAAAATTTGAAAATTTAAGCTTCCTAGTCGGTTTATGAGTGTATTTACGTATAAGATTGCCTTTGAATACAATACACCCGGCAATGGAACGAAATCTAAAAAAATGAAAATTTGGATGTCTTAGCCGGTTTATGTGTGTACTTACGTATAAGAATGCATTTAGATCCAATCCACCCGGATATGGAACGAAATATAAAAAAATTGAATATTCGGAATTCTTAGCCGCTTTATGCGTGTATTTACGTATAAGAATGCCTTTGAATTCAATCCACCCCACTATGGAACGAAATCTAAAAAAATTGAAAATTTAAGCTTCCTAGTCGGTTTATGCGTGTATTTACGTATAAGATTGCATTTGAATTCAATCCACCCGGCTGTGGAACGTAATTAAAAAAATTGAAAATATGAATCACTTTGCCGGTTTATGCGTGTATTTACGTATAAGAGTGCCTTTGTAGTCAATCCCCCCGGCTATGGAACGAAATATAAAAAATTGAAAATTCGTATTTCTTAGCCGGTTTATGCGTGTACTTACGTATAAGAATGCATTTGACTTCAATTCACCCGGCTATGAAACGAAATATAAAAAAATTGGAAAATTCAGATTTCTTAGCCGGTTTATGCGTGTAATTATGTATAAGAATGCATTTGAGTTCAATCCACCCGGCTATAGAACGAAATATATAAAAATGTAAATTTGGATTTCTTAGCCGGGTTATGCATGTACTAACGTATAAGAATGCATTTGAATTCAATCCACCCGGCTATGGAAAGAAATATAAAAAAATGAAAATTTGAATTTCTTAGCCGGTTTATGCATGTACTTACGTATAAGAATGAATTTGAATTCAATTCTCCCGGCTATAGAACGAAATATAAATAATGTAAATTTGGATTTTTTAGCCGATTTATGAGTGTACTTATGTATAAGAATGCATTTGAATTCAATCCACCCGGCAATGGAACGAAATATAAAAAAATGAAAATTTGGATTTCTTAGCCGGTTTATGCGTGTACTTACGTATAAGAATGCATTTGAATTCAATCCACCCGGGTATGGAAAGAAATATAAATAAATGAAAATTTGGATTTCTTAGCCGGTTTATGCATGTACTTACGTATAAGAATGCATTTGAGTTCAATCCACCCGGCTATAGAACGAAATATAAAAAAATGTAAATTTGGATTTCTTAGCCGATTTATGAGTGTACTTATGTATACGAATACATTTGAGTTCAATCCACCCGGCTATAGAACGAAATATAAAAAAATGTAAATTTGGATTTCTTAGCCGGTTTATGCGTGTACTTATGTATAAGAATGCATTTGAGTTCAATCCACCCGGCTATAGAACGAAATATATAAAAATGTAAATTTGGATTTCTTAGCCGGGTTATGCATGTACTAACGTATAAGAATGCATTTGAATTCAATCCACCCGGCTATGGAAAGAAATATAAAAAAATGAAAATTTGTATTTCTTACCCGGTTTATGCATGTACTTACGTATAAGAATGAATTTGAATTCAATTCTCCCGGCTATAGAACGAAATATAAATAATGTAAATTTGGATTTCTTAGCCGATATATGAGTGTACTTATGTATAAGAATGCATTTGAATTCAATCCACCCCGCTATGATTCGAAATAAAAAAAAATTGAAAATTTAAGCTTTTTAGCCGGTTTATGCGTGTAATTACGTATAAGAATGCCTTTGAATTCAATCCACCCCACTATGGAGCGAAATCTAAAAAAATTGAAAATTTAAGCTTCCTAGTCGAATTATGAGTGTATTTACGTATAAGATTGCCTTTGAATACAATACACCCGGCAATGGAACGAAATCTAAAAAAATTGAAAATTTAAGCTTCCTAGTCGGTTTATGCGTGTATTTACGTATAAGATTGCATTTGAATTCAATCCACCCGGCTGTGGAACGAAATTAAAAAAATTGAAAATATGAATCTCTTTGCCGGTTTATGCGTGTATTTACGTATAAGAGTGCCTTTGAAATCAATCTCCTCGGCTATGGAACGAAATATAAAAAAATCGGAAAATTCAGATTTCTTAGCCGGTTTATGCGTGTACTTACGTATAAGAATGAATTTGAATTCAATTCTCCCGGCTATAGAACGAAATATAAATAATGTAAATTTGGATTTCTTAGCCGATTTATGATTGTACTTATGTATAAGAATGCATTTGAATTCAATCCACCCCGCTATGAATCGAAATAAAAAAAAATTGAAAATTTAAGCTTTTTAGCCGGTTTATGCGTGTACTTACGTATAAGAATGCCTTTGAATTCAATCCACCCCACTATGGAGCGAAATCTAAAAAAATTGAAAATTTAAGCTTCCTAGTCGAATTATGAGTGTATTTACGTATAAGATTGCCTTTGAATACAATACACCCGGCAATGGAACGAAATCTAAAAAAATGAAAATTTGGATGTCTTAGCCGGTTTATGCGTGTACTTACGTATAAGAGTGCGTTTGAATTCAATCCACCTGGCTATGGAACGAAATATAAAAAAATTAAAAATTCGAATTTCTTAGCCGGTTTATGCGTGTACTTATGTATAAGAATGCATTTGAATTCAATCCACCCCGCTATGAATCGAAATAAAAAAAAATTGAAAATTTAAGCTTTTTAGCCGGTTTATGCGTGTACTTACGTATAAGAATGCCTTTGAATTCAATCCACCCCACTATGGAGCGAAATCTAAAAAAATTGAAAATTTAAGCTTCCTAGTCGAATTATGAGTGTATTTACGTATAAGATTGCCTTTGAATACAATACACCCGGCAATGGAACGAAATCTAAAAAAATGAAAATTTGAATTTCTTAGCCGGTTTATGCATGTACTTACGTATAAGAATGAATTTGAATTCAATTCACCCGGCTATGAAACGAAATATAAAAAAATTGAAAATTTAAGCTTCGTAATCGGTTTATGCGTGTATTTACGTATAAGATTGCCTTTGAATACAATACACCCGGCAATGGAACGATATCTAAAAAAATGAAAATTTGGATTTCTTAGCCGGTTTATGCGTGTACTTACGTATAAGAATGCATTTGAATTCAATCCACCCGGCTATCGAACGAAATATAAAAAAATTGAAAATTAGGACTTTTAGCCGGTTTATGCGTGTACTTACGTATAAGAATGCCTTTGAATTCAATCCACCCCACTATGGAACGAAATCTAAAAAAATTGAAAATTTAAGCTTCCTAGTCGGTTTATGCGTGTATTTACGTATAAGATTGCATTTGAATTCAATCCACCCGGCTGTGGAACGAAATTAAAAAAATTGAAAATATGAATCTCTTTGCCGGTTTATGCGTGTATTTACGTATAAGAGTGCCTTTGTAATCAATCCCCCCGGCTATGGAACGAAATATAAAAAATTGAAAATTCGTATTTCTTAGCCGGTTTATGCGTGTACTTACGTATAAGAATGCATTGGACTTCAATTCACCCCACTATGGAACGAAATATAAAAAAATTGAAAATTAGGACTTTTTAGCCGGTTGATGCGTGTACTTACGTATAAGAATGCCTTTGAATTCAATCCACCCCACTATGGAACGAAATCTAAAAAAATTGAAAATTTAAGCTTCCTAGTCGGTTTATGCGTGTATTTACGTATAAGATTGCATTTGAATTCAATCCACCCGGCTGTGGAACGAAATTAAAAAAATTGAAAATATGAATCTCTTTGCCGGTTTATGCGTGTATTTACGTATAAGAGTGCCTTTGTAATCAATCCCCCCGGCTATGGAACGAAATATAAAAAATTGAAAATTCGTATTTCTTAGCCGGTTTATGCGTGTATTTACGTATAAGAATGCCTTTGAATTCAATCCACCCCACTATGGAACGAAATCTAAAAAAATTGAAAATTTAAGCTTCCTAGTCGGTTTATGCGTGTATTTACGTATAAGATTGCATTTGAATTCAATCCACCCGGCTGTGGAACGAATTAAAAAAATTGAAAATATGAATCTCTTTGCCGGTTTATGCGTGTATTTAATCAATCTCCCCGGCTATGGAACGAAATATAAAAAAATCGGAAAATTCAGATTTCTTAGCCGGTTTATGCGTGTACTTACGTATAAGAATGAATTTGAATTCAATTCTCCGGCTATAGAACGAAATATAAATAATGTAAATTTGGATTTCTTAGCCGATTTATGAGTGTACTTATGTATAAGAATGCATTTGAATTCAATCCACCCCGCTATGAATCGAAATAAAAAAAATTTGAAAATTTAAGCTTCCTAGTCGGTTTATGAGTGTATTTACGTATAAGATTGCCTTTGAATACAATACACCCGGCAATGGAACGAAATCTAAAAAAATGAAAATTTGGATGTCTTAGCCGGTTTATGTGTGTACTTACGTATAAGAATGCATTTAGATCCAATCCACCCGGATATGGAACGAAATATAAAAAAATTGAATATTCGGAATTCTTAGCCGCTTTATGCGTGTATTTACGTATAAGAATGCCTTTGAATTCAATCCACCCCACTATGGAACGAAATCTAAAAAAATTGAAAATTTAAGCTTCCTAGTCGGTTTATGCGTGTATTTACGTATAAGATTGCATTTGAATTCAATCCACCCGGCTGTGGAACGTAATTAAAAAAATTGAAAATATGAATCACTTTGCCGGTTTATGCGTGTATTTACGTATAAGAGTGCCTTTGTAGTCAATCCCCCCGGCTATGGAACGAAATATAAAAAATTGAAAATTCGTATTTCTTAGCCGGTTTATGCGTGTACTTACGTATAAGAATGCATTTGACTTCAATTCACCCGGCTATGAAACGAAATATAAAAAAATTGGAAAATTCAGATTTCTTAGCCGGTTTATGCGTGTAATTATGTATAAGAATGCATTTGAGTTCAATCCACCCGGCTATAGAACGAAATATATAAAAATGTAAATTTGGATTTCTTAGCCGGGTTATGCATGTACTAACGTATAAGAATGCATTTGAATTCAATCCACCCGGCTATGGAAAGAAATATAAAAAAATGAAAATTTGAATTTCTTAGCCGGTTTATGCATGTACTTACGTATAAGAATGAATTTGAATTCAATTCTCCCGGCTATAGAACGAAATATAAATAATGTAAATTTGGATTTTTTAGCCGATTTATGAGTGTACTTATGTATAAGAATGCATTTGAATTCAATCCACCCGGCAATGGAACGAAATATAAAAAAATGAAAATTTGGATTTCTTAGCCGGTTTATGCGTGTACTTACGTATAAGAATGCATTTGAATTCAATCCACCCGGGTATGGAAAGAAATATAAATAAATGAAAATTTGGATTTCTTAGCCGGTTTATGCATGTACTTACGTATAAGAATGCATTTGAGTTCAATCCACCCGGCTATAGAACGAAATATAAAAAAATGTAAATTTGGATTTCTTAGCCGATTTATGAGTGTACTTATGTATACGAATACATTTGAGTTCAATCCACCCGGCTATAGAACGAAATATAAAAAAATGTAAATTTGGATTTCTTAGCCGGTTTATGCGTGTACTTATGTATAAGAATGCATTTGAGTTCAATCCACCCGGCTATAGAACGAAATATATAAAAATGTAAATTTGGATTTCTTAGCCGGGTTATGCATGTACTAACGTATAAGAATGCATTTGAATTCAATCCACCCGGCTATGGAAAGAAATATAAATAAATGAAAATTTGAATTTCTTACCCGGTTTATGCATGTACTTACGTATAAGAATGAATTTGAATTCAATTCTCCCGGCTATAGAACGAAATATAAATAATGTAAATTTGGATTTCTTAGCCGGTTTATGCGTGTACTTATGTATAAGAATGCATTTGAGTTCAATCCACCCGGCTATAGAACGAAATATAAAAAAATGTAAATTTGGATTTCTTAGCCGATTTATGAGTGTACTTATGTATAAGAATACATTTGAGTTCAATCCACCCGGCTATAGAACGAAATATAAAAAAATGTAAATTTGGATTTCTTAGCCGATTTATGAGTGTACTTATGTATAAGAATGCCTTTGAATTCAATCCACCCCACTATGGAACGAAATCTTAAAAAATTGAAAATTTAAGCTTCCTAGTCGGTTTATGCGTGTATTTACATATAAGATTGCCTTTGAATACAATACACCCGGCAATGGAACGTAATCTAAAAAAATGAAAATTTGGATTTCTTAGCCGGTGTATGCGTGTACTTATGTATAAAAATGCATTTGAATTCAATCCACCCCGCTATGGATCGAAATAGACAAAAATTGAAAATTTAAGCTTCTTAGCCGGTTCATGCGCGTATTTACGTATATGAATGCCTTTGAATTCAATCCACCCGGCAATGTAACGAAATCTAAAAAAATGAAAATTTGAATTTCATAGCCGGTTTGTGCGTGTATTTACGTATAAGAATGCATCTGAATTTAATCCACCCGCCTATGGATCGAAATATAAAATATTGAATATTCGGATTTCTTAGCCGGTTTATGCGTGTACTTATCTATAAGAGTGCATTTGAATTCAATCCACCCCGCTATGAATCGAAAGAAAAAAAAATTGAAAATTTAAGCTTCTTAGCCGGTTTATGCGTGTACTTATGTATAAAAATGCATTTGAATTCAATCCACCCGGATATGGAAAGAAATATAAAAAAATTGAATTTTCGGATTTCTTAGTCGGTTTATGCGTGTACTTACGTATAAGAATGCATTTGAGTTCAATCCACCCGGCTATAGAACGAAATACATAAAAATGTAAATTTGGATTTCTTAGCCGGGTTATGCATGTACTAACGTATAATAATGGATTTGAATTCAATCCACCCGGCTATGGAAAGAAATATAAAAAAATGAAAATTTGAAATTCTTAGCCGGTTTATGCGTGTACTTATGTATAAAAATGCATTTGAATTCAATCCACCCGGATATGGAAAGAAATATAAAAAAATTGAAAATTTAAGCTTTTTAGCCGGTTTATGCGTGTACTTACGTATAAGAATGCCTTTGAATTCAATCCACCCCACTATGGAGCGAAATCTAAAAAAATTGAAAATTTAAGCTTCCTAGTCGGTTTATGAGTGTATTTACGTATAAGATTGCCTTTGAATACAATACACCCGGCAATGGAACGAAATCTAAAAAAATGAAAATTTGGATTTCTTAGCCGGTTTATGCGTGTACTTACGTATAAGAATGAATTTGAATTCAATTCTCCCGGCTATAGAACGAAATATAAATAATGTAAATTTGGATTTCTTAGCCGATTTATGAGTGTACTTATGTATAAGAATGCATTTGAATTCAATCCACCCCGCTATGAATCGAAATAAAAAAAAATTGAAAATTTAAGCTTTTTAGCCGGTTTATGCGTGTACTTACGTATAAGAATGCCTTTGAATTCAATCCACCCCACTATGGAGCGAAATCTAAAAAAATTGGAAATTTAAGCTTCCTAGTCGGTTTATGAGTGTATTTACGTATAAGATTGCCTTTGAATACAATACACCCGGCAATGGAACGAAATCTAAAAAAATGAAAATTTGGATGTCTTAGCCGGTTTATGCGTGTACTTACGTATAAGAATGCCTTTGAATTCAATCCACCCCACTATGGAACGAAATCTAAAAAAATTGAAAATTTAAGCTTCCTAGTCGGTTTATGCGTGTATTTACGTATAAGATTGCATTTGAATTCAATCAACCCGGCTGTGGAACGAAATTAAAAAAATTCAAAATATGAATCTCTTAGCCGGTTTATGCGTGTATTTACGTATAAGAGTGCCTTTGTAATCAATCCCCCCGGCTATGGAACGAAATATAAAAAATTGAAAATTCGTATTTCTTAGCCGGTTTATGCGTGTACTTACGTATAAGAATGCATTGGACTTCAATTCACCCCACTATGGAACGAAATATAAAAAAATTGAAAATTAGGACTTTTTAGCCGGTTTATGCGTGTACTAACGTATAAGATTGCATTTAAATTCAATCCACCCGGATATGGAACGAAATATAAAAAAATTGAATATTCGGATTTCTTAGCCGGTTTATGCGTGTATTTACGTATAAGAATGCCTTTGAATTCAATCCACCCCACTATGGAACGAAATCTAAAAAAATTGAAAATTTAAGCTTCCTAGTCGGTTTATGCGTGTATTTACGTATAAGATTGCATTTGAATTCAATCCACCCGGCTGTGGAACGAAATTAAAAAAATTGAAAATATGAATCTCTTTGCCGGTTTATGCGTGTATTTACGTATAAGAGTGCCTTTGAAATCAATCTCCTCGGCTATGGAACGAAATATAAAAAAATCGGAAAATTCAGATTTCTTAGCCGGTTTATGCGTGTACTTACGCATAAGAATGAATTTGAATTCAATTCTCCCGGCTATAGAACGAAATATAAATAATGTAAATTTGGATTTCTTAGCCGATTTATGATTGTACTTATGTATAAGAATGCATTTGAATTCAATCCACCCCGCTATGAATCGAAATAAAAAAAAATTGAAAATTTAAGCTTTTTAGCCGGTTTATGCGTGTACTTACGTATAAGAATGCCTTTGAATTCAATCCACCCCACTATGGAGCGAAATCTAAAAAAATTGAAAATTTAAGCTTCCTAGTCGAATTATGAGTGTATTTACGTATAAGATTGCCTTTGAATACAATACACCCGGCAATGGAACGAAATCTAAAAAAATGAAAATTTGGATGTCTTAGCCGGTTTATGCGTGTACTTACGTATAAGAGTGCGTTTGAATTCAATCCACCTGGCTATGGAACGAAATATAAAAAAATTAAAAATTCGAATTTCTTAGCCGGTTTATGCGTGTACTTATGTATAAGAATGCATTTGAATTCAATCCACCCCGCTATGAATCGAAATAAAAAAAAATTGAAAATTTAAGCTTTTTAGCCGGTTTATGCGTGTACTTACGTATAAGAATGCCTTTGAATTCAATCCACCCCACTATGGAGCGAAATCTAAAAAAATTGAAAATTTAAGCTTCCTAGTCGAATTATGAGTGTATTTACGTATAAGATTGCCTTTGAATACAATACACCCGGCAATGGAACGAAATCTAAAAAAATGAAAATTTGAATTTCTTAGCCGGTTTATGCATGTACTTACGTATAAGAATGAATTTGAATTCAATTCACCCGGCTATGAAACGAAATATAAAAAAATTGAAAATTTAAGCTTCGTAATCGGTTTATGCGTGTATTTACGTATAAGATTGCCTTTGAATACAATACACCCGGCAATGGAACGATATCTAAAAAAATGAAAATTTGGATTTCTTAGCCGGTTTATGCGTGTACTTACGTATAAGAATGCATTTGAATTCAATCCACCCGGCTATCGAACGAAATATAAAAAAATTGAAAATTAGGACTTTTTAGCCGGTTTATGCGTGTACTTACGTATAAGAATGCCTTTGAATTCAATCCACCCCACTATGGAACGAAATCTAAAAAAATTGAAAATTTAAGCTTCCTAGTCGGTTTATGCGTGTATTTACGTATAAGATTGCATTTGAATTCAATCCACCCGGCTGTGGAACGAAATTAAAAAAATTGAAAATATGAATCTCTTTGCCGGTTTATGCGTGTATTTACGTATAAGAGTGCCTTTGTAATCAATCCCCCCGGCTATGGAACGAAATATAAAAAATTGAAAATTCGTATTTCTTAGCCGGTTTATGCGTGTACTTACGTATAAGAATGCATTGGACTTCAATTCACCCCACTATGGAACGAAATATAAAAAAATTGAAAATTAGGACTTTTTAGCCGGTTGATGCGTGTACTTACGTATAAGAATGCCTTTGAATTCAATCCACCCCACTATGGAACGAAATCTAAAAAAATTGAAAATTTAAGCTTCCTAGTCGGTTTATGCGTGTATTTACGTATAAGATTGCATTTGAATTCAATCCACCCGGCTGTGGAACGAAATTAAAAAAATTGAAAATATGAATCTCTTTGCCGGTTTATGCGTGTATTTACGTATAAGAGTGCCTTTGTAATCAATCCCCCCGGCTATGGAACGAAATATAAAAAATTGAAAATTCGTATTTCTTAGCCGGTTTATGCGTGTATTTACGTATAAGAATGCCTTTGAATTCAATCCACCCCACTATGGAACGAAATCTAAAAAAATTGAAAATTTAAGCTTCCTAGTCGGTTTATGCGTGTATTTACGTATAAGATTGCATTTGAATTCAATCCACCCGGCTGTGGAACGAAATTAAAAAAATTGAAAATATGAATCTCTTTGCCGGTTTATGCGTGTATTTACGTATAAGAGTGCCTTTGTAATCAATCCCCCCGGCTATGGAACGAAATATAAAAAATTGAAAATTCGTATTTCTTAGCCGGTTTATGCGTGTACTAACGTATAAGATTGCATTTAAATTCAATCCACCCGGATATGGAACGAAATATAAAAAAATTGAATATTCGGATTTCTTAGCCGGTTTATGCGTGTATTTACGTATAAGAATGCCTTTGAATTCAATCCACCCCACTATGGAACGAAATCTAAAAAAATTGAAAATTTAAGCTTCCTAGTCGGTTTATGCGTGTATTTACGTATAAGATTGCATTTGAATTCAATCCACCCGGCTGTGGAACGAAATTAAAAAAATTGAAAATATGAATCTCTTTGCCGGTTTATGCGTGTATTTACGTATAAGAGTGCCTTTGAAATCAATCTCCTCGGCTATGGAACGAAATATAAAAAAATCGGAAAATTCAGATTTCTTAGCCGGTTTATGCGTGTACTTACGTATAAGAATGAATTTGAATTCAATTCTCCCGGCTATAGAACGAAATATAAATAATGTAAATTTGGATTTCTTAGCCGATTTATGATTGTACTTATGTATAAGAATGCATTTGAATTCAATCCACCCCGCTATGAATCGAAATAAAAAAAAATTGAAAATTTAAGCTTTTTAGCCGGTTTATGCGTGTACTTACGTATAAGAATGCCTTTGAATTCAATCCACCCCACTATGGAGCGAAATCTAAAAAAATTGAAAATTTAAGCTTCCTAGTCGAATTATGAGTGTATTTACGTATAAGATTGCCTTTGAATACAATACACCCGGCAATGGAACGAAATCTAAAAAAATGAAAATTTGGATGTCTTAGCCGGTTTATGCGTGTACTTACGTATAAGAGTGCGTTTGAATTCAATCCACCTGGCTATGGAACGAAATATAAAAAAATTAAAAATTCGAATTTCTTAGCCGGTTTATGCGTGTACTTATGTATAAGAATGCATTTGAATTCAATCCACCCCGCTATGAATCGAAATAAAAAAAAATTGAAAATTTAAGCTTTTTAGCCGGTTTATGCGTGTACTTACGTATAAGAATGCCTTTGAATTCAATCCACCCCACTATGGAGCGAAATCTAAAAAAATTGAAAATTTAAGCTTCCTAGTCGAATTATGAGTGTATTTACGTATAAGATTGCCTTTGAATACAATACACCCGGCAATGGAACGAAATCTAAAAAAATGAAAATTTGAATTTCTTAGCCGGTTTATGCATGTACTTACGTATAAGAATGAATTTGAATTCAATTCACCCGGCTATGAAACGAAATATAAAAAAATTGAAAATTTAAGCTTCGTAATCGGTTTATGCGTGTATTTACGTATAAGATTGCCTTTGAATACAATACACCCGGCAATGGAACGATATCTAAAAAAATGAAAATTTGGATTTCTTAGCCGGTTTATGCGTGTACTTACGTATAAGAATGCATTTGAATTCAATCCACCCGGCTATCGAACGAAATATAAAAAAATTGAAAATTAGGACTTTTTAGCCGGTTTATGCGTGTACTTACGTATAAGAATGCCTTTGAATTCAATCCACCCCACTATGGAACGAAATCTAAAAAAATTGAAAATTTAAGCTTCCTAGTCGGTTTATGCGTGTATTTACGTATAAGATTGCATTTGAATTCAATCCACCCGGCTGTGGAACGAAATTAAAAAAATTGAAAATATGAATCTCTTTGCCGGTTTATGCGTGTATTTACGTATAAGAGTGCCTTTGTAATCAATCCCCCCGGCTATGGAACGAAATATAAAAAATTGAAAATTCGTATTTCTTAGCCGGTTTATGCGTGTACTTACGTATAAGAATGCATTGGACTTCAATTCACCCCACTATGGAACGAAATATAAAAAAATTGAAAATTAGGACTTTTTAGCCGGTTGATGCGTGTACTTACGTATAAGAATGCCTTTGAATTCAATCCACCCCACTATGGAACGAAATCTAAAAAAATTGAAAATTTAAGCTTCCTAGTCGGTTTATGCGTGTATTTACGTATAAGATTGCATTTGAATTCAATCCACCCGGCTGTGGAACGAAATTAAAAAAAATTGAAAATATGAATCTCTTTGCCGGTTTATGCGTGTAT
The DNA here is from genome assembly GCA_026168455.1 of Theocolax elegans. Taxonomy (NCBI): domain Eukaryota; kingdom Metazoa; phylum Arthropoda; class Insecta; order Hymenoptera; family Cerocephalidae; genus Theocolax; species Theocolax elegans. Next base: position 40,679,613 of record CM047431.1, on the reverse strand, counting down.
TTACGTATAAGAGTGCCTTTGTAATCAATCCCCCCGGCTATGGAACGAAATATAAAAAATTGAAAATTCGTATTTCTTAGCCGGTTTATGCGTGTATTTACGTATAAGAATGCCTTTGAATTCAATCCACCCCACTATGGAACGAAATCTAAAAAAATTGAAAATTTAAGCTTCCTAGTCGGTTTATGCGTGTATTTACGTATAAGATTGCATTTGAATTCAATCCACCCGGCTGTGGAACGAATTAAAAAAATTGAAAATATGAATCTCTTTGCCGGTTTATGCGTGTATTTAATCAATCTCCCCGGCTATGGAACGAAATATAAAAAAATCGGAAAATTCAGATTTCTTAGCCGGTTTATGCGTGTACTTACGTATAAGAATGAATTTGAATTCAATTCTCCGGCTATAGAACGAAATATAAATAATGTAAATTTGGATTTCTTAGCCGATTTATGAGTGTACTTATGTATAAGAATGCATTTGAATTCAATCCACCCCGCTATGAATCGAAATAAAAAAAATTTGAAAATTTAAGCTTCCTAGTCGGTTTATGAGTGTATTTACGTATAAGATTGCCTTTGAATACAATACACCCGGCAATGGAACGAAATCTAAAAAAATGAAAATTTGGATGTCTTAGCCGGTTTATGTGTGTACTTACGTATAAGAATGCATTTAGATCCAATCCACCCGGATATGGAACGAAATATAAAAAAATTGAATATTCGGAATTCTTAGCCGCTTTATGCGTGTATTTACGTATAAGAATGCCTTTGAATTCAATCCACCCCACTATGGAACGAAATCTAAAAAAATTGAAAATTTAAGCTTCCTAGTCGGTTTATGCGTGTATTTACGTATAAGATTGCATTTGAATTCAATCCACCCGGCTGTGGAACGTAATTAAAAAAATTGAAAATATGAATCACTTTGCCGGTTTATGCGTGTATTTACGTATAAGAGTGCCTTTGTAGTCAATCCCCCCGGCTATGGAACGAAATATAAAAAATTGAAAATTCGTATTTCTTAGCCGGTTTATGCGTGTACTTACGTATAAGAATGCATTTGACTTCAATTCACCCGGCTATGAAACGAAATATAAAAAAATTGGAAAATTCAGATTTCTTAGCCGGTTTATGCGTGTAATTATGTATAAGAATGCATTTGAGTTCAATCCACCCGGCTATAGAACGAAATATATAAAAATGTAAATTTGGATTTCTTAGCCGGGTTATGCATGTACTAACGTATAAGAATGCATTTGAATTCAATCCACCCGGCTATGGAAAGAAATATAAAAAAATGAAAATTTGAATTTCTTAGCCGGTTTATGCATGTACTTACGTATAAGAATGAATTTGAATTCAATTCAATTCTCCCGGCTATAGAACGAATATAAATAATGTAATTTGGATTTTTTAGCCGATTTATGAGTGTACTTATGTATAAGAATGCATTTGATTCAATCCACCCGGCAATGGAACGAAATATAAAAAAATGAAAATTTGGATTTCTTAGCCGGTTTATGCGTGTACTTACGTATAAGAATGCATTTGAATTCAATCCACCCGGGTATGGAAAGAAATATAAATAAATGAAAATTTGGATTTCTTAGCCGGTTTATGCATGTACTTACGTATAAGAATGCATTTGAGTTCAATCCACCCGGCTATAGAACGAAATATAAAAAAATGTAAATTTGGATTTCTTAGCCGATTTATGAGTGTACTTATGTATACGAATACATTTGAGTTCAATCCACCCGGCTATAGAACGAAATATAAAAAAATGTAAATTTGGATTTCTTAGCCGGTTTATTGCGTGTACTTATGTATAAGAATGCATTTGAGTTCAATCCACCCGGCTATAGAACGAAATATATAAAAATGTAAATTTGGATTTCTTAGCCGGGTTATGCATGTACTAACGTATAAGAATGCATTTGAATTCAATCCACCCGGCTATGGAAAGAAATATAAAAAAAATGAAAATTTGAATTTCTTACCCGGTTTATGCATGTACTTACGTATAAGAATGAATTTGAATTCAATTCTCCCGGCTATAGAACGAAATATAAATAATGTAAATTTGGATTCTTAGCCGATATATGAGTGTACTTATGTATAAGAATGCATTTGAATTCAATCCACCCCGCTATGATTCGAAATAAAAAAAAATTGAAAATTTAAGCTTTTTAGCCGGTTTATGCGTGTAATTACGTATAAGAATGCATTTGAATTCAATCCACCCGGCTATGGAAAGAAATATAAATAAATGAAAATTTGAATTTCTTACCCGGTTTATGCATGTACTTACGTATAAGAATGAATTTGAATTCAATTCTCCCGGCTATAGAACGAAATATAAATAATGTAAATTTGGATTTCTTAGCCGGTTTATGCGTGTACTTATGTATAAGAATGCATTTGAGTTCAATCCACCCGGCTATAGAACGAAATATAAAAAAATGTAAATTTGGATTTCTTAGCCGATTTATGAGTGTACTTATGTATAAGAATACATTTGAGTTCAATCCACCCGGCTATAGAACGAAATATAAAAAAATGTAAATTTGTATTTCTTAGCCGATTTATGAGTGTACTTATGTATAAGAATGCCTTTGAATTCAATCCACCCCACTATGGAACGAAATCTTAAAAAATTGAAAATTTAAGCTTCCTAGTCGGTTTATGCGTGTATTTACATATAAGATTGCCTTTGAATACAATACACCCGGCAATGGAACGTAATCTAAAAAAATGAAAATTTGGATTTCTTAGCCGGTGTATGCGTGTACTTATGTATAAAAATGCATTTGAATTCAATCCACCCCGCTATGGATCGAAATAGACAAAAATTGAAAATTTAAGCTTCTTAGCCGGTTCATGCGCGTATTTACGTATATGAATGCCTTTGAATTCAATCCACCCGGCAATGTAACGAAATCTAAAAAAATGAAAATTTGAATTTCATAGCCGGTTTGTGCGTGTATTTACGTATAAGAATGCATCTGAATTTAATCCACCCGCCTATGGATCGAAATATAAAATATTGAATATTCGGATTTCTTAGCCGGTTTATGCGTGTACTTATCTATAAGAAGTGCATTTGAATTCAATCCACCCCGCTATGAATCGAAATAAAAAAAAATTGAAAATTTAAGCTTCTTAGCCGGTTTATGCGTGTATTTACGTATAAGAATGCCTTTGAATTCAATCCACCCCACTATGGAGCGAAATCTAAAAAATTGAAAATTTAAGCTTCCTAGTCGAATTATGAGTGTATTTACGTATAAGATTGCCTTTGAATACAATACACCCGGCAATGGAACGAAATCTAAAAAATGAAAATTTGAATTTCTTAGCCGGTTTATGCATGTACTTACGTATAAGAATGAATTTGAATTCAATTCACCCGGCTATGAAACGAAATATAAAAAATTGAAATTTAAGCTTCGTAATCGGTTTATGCGTGTATTTACGTATAAGATGCCTTTGAATACAATACACCCGGCAATGGAACGATATCTAAAAAAATGAAAATTTGGATTTTCTTAGCCGGTTTATGCGTGTACTTACGTATAAGAATGCATTTGAATTCAATCCACCCGGCTATCGAACGAAATATAAAAAATTGAAAATTAGGACTTTTTAGCCGGTTTATGCGTGTACTTACGTATAAGAATGCCTTTGAATTCAATCCACCCCACTATGGAACGAAATCTAAAAAAATTGAAAATTTAAGCTTCCTAGTCGGTTTATGCGTGTATTTACGTATAAGATTGCATTTGAATTCAATCCACCCGGCTGTGGAACGAAATTAAAAAATTGAAAATATGAATCTCTTTGCCGGTTTATGCGTGTATTTACGTATAAGAGTGCCTTTGTAATCAATCCCCCCGGCTATGGAACGAAATATAAAAATTGAAAATTCGTATTTCTTAGCCGGTTTATGCGTGTACTTACGTATAAGAATGCATTGGACTTCAATTCACCCCACTATGGAACGAAATATAAAAAAATTGAAAATTAGGACTTTTTAGCCGGTTGATGCGTGTACTTACGTATAAGAATGCCTTTGAATTCAATCCACCCCACTATGGAACGAAATCTAAAAAAATTGAAAATTTAAGCTTCCTAGTCGGTTTATGCGTGTATTTACGTATAAGATTGCATTTGAATTCAATCCACCCGGCTGTGGAACGAAATTAAAAAATTGAAAATATGAATCTCTTTGCCGGTTTATGCGTATATTTACGTATAAGAGTGCCTTTGTAATCAATCCCCCCGGCTATGGAACGAAATATAAAAATTGAAAATTCGTATTTCTTAGCCGGTTTATGCGTGTATTTACGTATAAGAATGCCTTTGAATTCAATCCACCCCACTATGGAACGAAATCTAAAAAAATTGAAAATTTAAGCTTCCTAGTCGGTTTATGCGTGTATTTACGTATAAGATTGCATTTGAATTCAATCCACCCGGCTGTGGAACGAAATTAAAAAATTGAAATATGAATCTCTTTGCCGGTTTATGCGTGTATTTACGTATAAGAGTGCCTTTGTAATCAATCCCCCCGGCTATGGAACGAAATATAAAAAATTGAAAATTCGTATTTCTTAGCCGGTTTATGCGTGTACTAACGTATAAGATTGCATTTAAATTCAATCCACCCGGATATGGAACGAAATATAAAAAAATTGAATATTCGGATTTCTTAGCCGGTTTATGCGTGTATTTACGTATAAGAATGCCTTTGAATTCAATCCACCCCACTATGAACGAAATCTAAAAAAATTGAAAATTAAGCTTCCTAGTCGGTTTATGCGTGTATTTACGTATAAGATTGCATTTGAATTCAATCCACCCGGCTGTGGAACGAAATTAAAAAATTGAAAATATGAATCTCTTTGCCGGTTTATGCGTGTATTTACGTATAAGAGTGCCTTTGAATCAATCTCCTCGGCTATGGAACGAAATATAAAAAAATCGGAAAATTCAGATTTCTTAGCCGGTTTATGCGTGTACTTACGTATAAGAATGAATTTGAATTCAATTCTCCCGGCTATAGAACGAAATATAAATAATGTAAATTTGGATTTCTTAGCCGATTTATGATTGTACTTATGTATAAGAATGCATTTGAATTCAATCCACCCCGCTATGAATCGAAATAAAAAAAAATTGAAAATTTAAGCTTTTTAGCCGGTTTATGCGTGTACTTACGTATAAGAATGCCTTTGAATTCAATCCACCCCACTATGGAGCGAAATCTAAAAAAATTGAAAATTTAAGCTTCCTAGTCGAATTATGAGTGTATTTACGTATAAGATTGCCTTTGAATACAATACACCCGGCAATGGAACGAAATCTAAAAAAATGAAAATTTGGATGTCTTAGCCGGTTTATGCGTGTACTTACGTATAAGAGTGCGTTTGAATTCAATCCACCTGGCTATGGAACGAAATATAAAAAATTAAAAATTCGAATTTCTTAGCCGGTTTATGCGTGTACTTATGTATAAGAATGCATTTGAATTCAATCCACCCCGCTATGAATCGAAATAAAAAAAATTGAAAATTTAAGCTTTTTAGCCGGTTTATGCGTGTACTTACGTATAAGAATGCCTTTGAATTCAATCCACTCGGCTATACAACGAAATATAAAAAAATTGAAAATTTAAGCTTCCTAGTCGAATTATGAGTGTATTTACGTATAAGATTGCCTTTGAATACAATACACCCGGCAATGGAACGAAATCTAAAAAAATGAAAATTTGAATTTCTTAGCCGGTTTATGCATGTACTTACGTATAAGAATGAATTTGAATTCAATTCACCCGGCTATGAAACGAAATATAAAAAAATTGAAAATTTAAGCTTCGTAATCGGTTTATGCGTGTATTTACGTATAAGATTGCCTTTGAATACAATACACCCGGCAATGGAACGATATCTAAAAAAATGAAAATTTGGATTTCTTAGCCGGTTTATGCGTGTACTTACGTATAAGAATGCATTTGAATTCAATCCACCCGGCTATCGAACGAAATATAAAAAAATTGAAAATTAGGACTTTTTAGCCGGTTTATGCGTGTACTTACGTATAAGAATGCCTTTGAATTCAATCCACCCCACTATGGAACGAAATCTAAAAAAATTGAAAATTTAAGCTTCCTAGTCGGTTTATGCGTGTATTTACGTATAAGATTGCATTTGAATTCAATCCACCCGGCTGTGGAACGAAATTAAAAAAATTGAAAATATGAATCTCTTTGCCGGTTTATGCGTGTATTTACGTATAAGAGTGCCTTTGTAATCAATCCCCCCGGCTATGGAACGAAATATAAAAAATTGAAATTCGTATTTCTTAGCCGGTTTATGCGTGTACTTACGTATAAGAATGCATTGGACTTCAATTCACCCCACTATGGAACGAAATATAAAAAAATTGAAAATTAGGACTTTTTAGCCGGTTGATGCGTGTACTTACGTATAAGAATGCCTTTGAATTCAATCCACCCCACTATGGAACGAAATCTAAAAAAATTGAAAATTTAAGCTTCCTAGTCGGTTTATGCGTGTATTTACGTATAAGATTGCATTTGAATTCAATCCACCCGGCTGTGGAACGAAATTAAAAAATTGAAATATGAATCTCTTTGCCGGTTTATGCGTGTATTTACGTATAAGAGTGCCTTTGTAATCAATCCCCCCGGCTATGGAACGAAATATAAAAAATTGAAAATTCGTATTTCTTAGCCGGTTTATGCGTGTATTTACGTATAAGAATGCCTTTGAATTCAATCCACCCCACTATGGAACGAAATCTAAAAAAATTGAAAATTTAAGCTTCCTAGTCGGTTTATGCGTGTATTTACGTATAAGATTGCATTTGAATTCAATCCACCCGGCTGTGGAACGAATTAAAAAAATTGAAAATATGAATCTCTTTGCCGGTTTATGCGTGTATTTAATCAATCTCCCCGGCTATGGAACGAAATATAAAAAAATCGGAAAATTCAGATTTCTTAGCCGGTTTATGCGTGTACTTACGTATAAGAATGAATTTGAATTCAATTCTCCGGCTATAGAACGAAATATAAATAATGTAAATTTGGATTTCTTAGCCGATTTATGAGTGTACTTATGTATAAGAATGCATTTGAATTCAATCCACCCCGCTATGAATCGAAATAAAAAAATTTGAAAATTTAAGCTTCCTAGTCGGTTTATGAGTGTATTTACGTATAAGATTGCCTTTGAATACAATACACCCGGCAATGGAACGAAATCTAAAAAATGAAAATTTGGATGTCTTAGCCGGTTTATGTGTGTACTTACGTATAAGAATGCATTTAGATCCAATCCACCCGGATATGGAACGAAATATAAAAAAATTGAATATTCGGAATTCTTAGCCGCTTTATGCGTGTATTTACGTATAAGAATGCCTTTGAATTCAATCCACCCCACTATGGAACGAAATCTAAAAAAATTGAAAATTTAAGCTTCCTAGTCGGTTTATGCGTGTATTTACGTATAAGATTGCATTTGAATTCAATCCACCCGGCTGTGGAACGTAATTAAAAAAATTGAAAATATGAATCACTTTGCCGGTTTATGCGTGTATTTACGTATAAGAGTGCCTTTGTAGTCAATCCCCCCGGCTATGGAACGAAATATAAAAAATTGAAAATTCGTATTTCTTAGCCGGTTTATGCGTGTACTTACGTATAAGAATGCATTTGACTTCAATTCACCCGGCTATGAAACGAAATATAAAAAAATTGGAAAATTCAGATTTCTTAGCCGGTTTATGCGTGTAATTATGTATAAGAATGCATTTGAGTTCAATCCACCCGGCTATAGAACGAAATATATAAAAATGTAAATTTGGATTTCTTAGCCGGGTTATGCATGTACTAACGTATAAGAATGCATTTGAATTCAATCCACCCGGCTATGGAAAGAAATATAAAAAAATGAAAATTTGAATTTCTTAGCCGGTTTATGCATGTACTTACGTATAAGAATGAATTTGAATTCAATTCTCCCGGCTATAGAACGAAATATAAATAATGTAAATTTGGATTTTTTAGCCGATTTATGAGTGTACTTATGTATAAGAATGCATTTGAATTCAATCCACCCGGCAATGGAACGAAATATAAAAAAATGAAAATTTGGATTTCTTAGCCGGTTTATGCGTGTACTTACGTATAAGAATGCATTTGAATTCAATCCACCCGGGTATGGAAAGAAATATAAATAAATGAAAATTTGGATTTCTTAGCCGGTTTATGCATGTACTTACGTATAAGAATGCATTTGAGTTCAATCCACCCGGCTATAGAACGAAATATAAAAAAATGTAAATTTGGATTTCTTAGCCGATTTATGAGTGTACTTATGTATACGAATACATTTGAGTTCAATCCACCCGGCTATAGAACGAAATATAAAAAAATGTAAATTTGGATTTCTTAGCCGGTTTATGCGTGTACTTATGTATAAGAATGCATTTGAGTTCAATCCACCCGGCTATAGAACGAAATATATAAAAATGTAAATTTGGATTTCTTAGCCGGGTTATGCATGTACTAACGTATAAGAATGCATTTGAATTCAATCCACCCGGCTATGGAAAGAAATATAAAAAAATGAAAATTTGAATTTCTTACCCGGTTTATGCATGTACTTACGTATAAGAATGAATTTGAATTCAATTCTCCCGGCTATAGAACGAAATATAAATAATGTAAATTTGGATTTCTTAGCCGATATATGAGTGTACTTATGTATAAGAATGCATTTGAATTCAATCCACCCCGCTATGATTCGAAATAAAAAAAAATTGAAAATTTAAGCTTTTTAGCCGGTTTATGCGTGTAATTACGTATAAGAATGCATTTGAATTCAATCCACCCGGCTATGGAAAGAAATATAAATAAATGAAAATTTGAATTTCTTACCCGGTTTATGCATGTACTTACGTATAAGAATGAATTTGAATTCAATTCTCCCGGCTATAGAACGAAATATAAATAATGTAAATTTGGATTTCTTAGCCGGTTTATGCGTGTACTTATGTATAAGAATGCATTTGAGTTCAATCCACCCGGCTATAGAACGAAATATAAAAAAATGTAAATTTGGATTTCTTAGCCGATTTATGAGTGTACTTATGTATAAGAATACATTTGAGTTCAATCCACCCGGCTATAGAACGAAATATAAAAAAATGTAAATTTGTATTTCTTAGCCGATTTATGAGTGTACTTATGTATAAGAATGCCTTTGAATTCAATCCACCCCACTATGGAACGAAATCTTAAAAAATTGAAAATTTAAGCTTCCTAGTCGGTTTATGCGTGTATTTACATATAAGATTGCCTTTGAATACAATACACCCGGCAATGGAACGTAATCTAAAAAAATGAAAATTTGGATTTCTTAGCCGGTGTATGCGTGTACTTATGTATAAAAATGCATTTGAATTCAATCCACCCCGCTATGGATCGAAATAGACAAAAATTGAAAATTTAAGCTTCTTAGCCGGTTCATGCGCGTATTTACGTATATGAATGCCTTTGAATTCAATCCACCCGGCAATGTAACGAAATCTAAAAAAATGAAAATTTGAATTTCATAGCCGGTTTGTGCGTGTATTTACGTATAAGAATGCATCTGAATTTAATCCACCCGCCTATGGATCGAAATATAAAATATTGAATATTCGGATTTCTTAGCCGGTTTATGCGTGTACTTATCTATAAGAGTGCATTTGAATTCAATCCACCCCGCTATGAATCGAAAGAAAAAAAAATTGAAAATTTAAGCTTCTTAGCCGGTTTATGCGTGTATTTACGTATAAGAATGCCTTTGAATTCAATCCACCCGGCAATGGAACGAAATATAAAAAAATGAAAATTTGGATTTCTTAGCCGGTTTTTTGCGTGTACTTACGTATCAGAATGCATTTGAAATCAATGCACCCGGCTATGGTGCTGGTGGTCTGAAATCAATCTATTCTTTGTAAAAATAGGGAGCCCCCTATGGCTGGAGCCTTCCAAATTAAAATTATCATAAATATAGATGTAATTATGCCTTCGTATCAACCCATTTCTGAAATGTCACTAATTATTTTAATTCAATAAATTCATGTATTTACGAAGTATTAAATTTGTCAATATTGCGAGTCCTTGCTTTTAGTTACAAGTGCTATAATTCTTCTCATACATCTGATTACTTCCTTTACAAATACGCTTATATTAACTTAATTCTACTTATATAGTTGTTTTCTAGATATATATGCATATTTCTTTGTATTTCCATAATTTTCTTTTTTTTGTGTATGTATATCTTCCCTATTCTGTTCTAGCAAGGGCATTCCCCTAATACAAAATCTCATCCGACTTTTCACCCGGACCGCTGCTTAAATTTCTCAAATAATAGGAAATCAGTTTATGTATATGGTGAGTCACTTATTAAGTGATAACACCCCCCAGATGAGTTCAAAAATCAAGGTTTCAAAGCGATTTAAGCATATTTTCGATTTTTAGAAAGATTTTCGATGGTTGAAAAGTTCTAAAAATCGAAAATATGTCTGAAACGCTTTCAAACCTCGATTTTCGGACTTATCTGGGGGGTGTTATCACTTAGTAAGTGACTCACCATATTCATAAATTGATTTCCTATTATTTGAGAAGTTTAAGCAGCGGTCCGAGTGAAAAGTCGGATGAGATTTTGGCATGAGATCTCACGTGAGATTTTGTGTTAGGGTCGTTTATATGTGTTTTTATTTGTATGTATATATTTTTTTTCTTTTTTCTTTTTTTCGCGATCATCCTAATGATAGGAAATGCTTAGGTCAATATGTTATTGCTATTCTCCTAATGTAGGTATCCGTAAAGGAAATTAATACTATAATAATAATGAGTGTTATTTATTTTATTTTATTTTTTTTTCTTTTTCAAATGATATCACGATAATAGTATACTAATGGTGGAAAGAAAACCTTTTTGCAATTACTTATGATTACGATTTAGAAGACAAATGATCCATTTGCAGATGATTTTATTTCATAAAAGTAAATTTTAATAGTATTATATAAGTTTTGTAAATAAAGGAAAAATAACATTATATTAATATTCACCCTCTGTAAACCATGTGTGTTATTTACCAATACTGTGTTTTCTTGGTGCGAGAATGCGTTTTTTTTTACCAATTCCTATGGTGATTGGATGGTTCAGTATTATTTACAGTAGGTCACACAGATACCCGCATGATTTATTTATTTTCCTTAAGCTAACTAATAATGGTTTATTTTAATTAACCATTCAGCGATGCTTACAGGAGTCGTTCATACGTAAGCACACTTTCACATCTGTGCGAATATCCTGATGAATATACATGTACACATGTGTGTATATGTATATATATATTTAGACACATCCGTGCATGTGATTTGTAATTTTGTCCATCGTAGTATTGCTTTTTTTGTTACAATCATTTATTGATTTAAGAGGGAAACATGAAAAAAAAACTCATCAGCGCAACTATCGTTGATTTACAGAGGTGTACATTAACAAGATAATTATAATAATTATCTTCTTATTGTCTGGGGACTTTAAATCTAGCTCTCCTGCTATTATAACTCTTATAGCGAATGTCTCTTATATTCTTATACGTATAAATAAAGAATGAGATAGAGTTGTAAATAATAAAAAGAAAAGGTTTTCTATAATTTCATTCCTTGAAATGCAATTGGCGTTAACAATATATTTCCTTTATGACTAAATCTATTTGTTGTTTCGCTAAGTCTTATTTCTTTAAGAAAATGGAAGATTAATTATAAGCCTAATAATTATAGTGCACTACACAGAATTTGTATTACTTTTCAGATGTTTATGATTTTTCTGTAAATTTATTAGTCGTGCTTGTTAAATACTGTCATATTTAAATTGTTAATTTTGAATTTTTAAAATGGCTGATTACCCTCCCACTGAAATTGTGGACATAATTTTGCTTCTGGTATAATGCCATAATAATGCTCGTGCTGCAGCAAGGCTATATGCTGAACGTTTTCCTGGTCAAAGACACCCTACTGACATTACTATATGCAATTTAACTGAAAGAGCTCGTGCTGGACATCTTGTTCGTGAACGGAGGCATAACGAGTACAACGAAAACGATCCTCGTGTAGTAGCTGTTCTTGCTATTATTCATCTCGATCCACATGTTAGCAGTCATCAAGTTGAAAGGGAACATGATATACCAAGATGAACGTTTTTAAGAATTTTAAAAGTCCTTCGATACCATGCTTACCATATTACTTTGGTTGATATTAGCGAGTTGAATTTTGCCAATGGGCCATTCAAGAAATTGACTATAATCCTGACTTCTTTAACTTTGTCTTATTTTTCGATGAAGCAATATTTCAAAGTGACGGGCAACTTAATAGACACAATTGCCATTATTGGTCACATGAGAATCCTCATTGGCACAGAGAAGTAGATCACCAACATCGCTGGAGTCTTATGGTATGGTGTGGGATTGTCAATGGTTATTTGGTTGGTCCTTACTTCTTTGAGGCTAATGTTGATCAACACACCTACTTAGAGTTGCTAAGAGATAGACTGCCAGAACTATTGGCAGACGTTGATTTAGAAACCAGACAAAGAATGGTATTCCAGCAAGATGGTGCAGCGCCACACTTTGCAGTAATTGTTCGACAATTTTTGTATGAAACTTACGCTGGGTGGATTGGACGTGGAGGTCCGGTTAATTGGCCCGCAAACTCCCCAGATATGACTTCACCAGATTTTTATTTGTGGGGCTATTTGAAGAATGTTGTCTTTCAACAACAGCCTACAACGCGAGACAACATGCTCGGACAAGATCGGATTCGTGAAGCATGCGCAGCGATTCCAAGACAAACTTTTGTTAAACACCATCCAAGAATTCCGTATACGTATAGGGCTGTGTCTTCAGGCAAATGGAGGTAACTTCGAGCATTTGCTTCGTGGTTAAATTTGTGAGAGGCAAGGGGACTCACGCTAATCAAGCACTCCAAAGGAAACAGAATTTACTACGTCCACGTTGTTGTTTCTGGGTAACGCTAAAAGTAAATCCAAGAAATAACAACACGTAAGTTCAAGGTCTAATTCAAAAGGTCACTGCCAAGATCAAATTTAAGGGCACCTTTGAATTTGCCGTTAAAAATTACTTAAATAATGACCTTTACTTTTTCGGCAATACCCTAACTAAGATTTTTCATAGCCATCCGATTATTTCGTATTTGTGACCTTCATCTGACCTTTGAGGTCATCGAGGTCAGATGACCTCAGAGCATATTCGGACGTAAAATTTCCCGCCCTTTCCGATTCCGGTGTAAAAAATAGGGGTTTGCATTTAAAAAACTCAAGTTTTCCTTGATTTAACCTTGAAGGTCAGCTTGAAGGTCAAATTCAAGGTCACTATTGTTTAACCCCCTTTGTCTCCTACAACTTTTATAAAGGTCATTTTTTGATAGGATGCGAACTTACTGAGTTTTTCAGGTGCATAGATTAAAATGGCCCACCGTGTATATGTGTGTGTGTGTGTGTGTGTGTGTGTGTGTGTGTGTGTGTGTATGTGAGTTATCCCTACTAAAAATTATCACGTGAATATCCACGTGATAATCACGTGATATATGAAAATTTTTGTTTTTCTATAAATGTAATCTCAGACACGGAGTTGATGGGATTCAATTTCACAGAAACTAAACTGGTCATTCGGTTTTGACAAAAAAATCCTTTATTCGCCACGTTATTAATATACGAGGCAAAGTAAAGGCATAGAATATGATCAAAGTCGCTTTTACCTTCCTGCTTTGCCTCCATATAAGCCCTACGTGCACGCTAATCTATAGCGGGTAACTGGCAGCCACCTATTCGTTCGTAATTGTTATATTATAAGGTTTTTTATTTTTAAAAATAACATTATTAGCGTACTTCTTTATATATGTAGTTGCAAGACGGGATGGAGGTTCCGATTACGAGTGCTGTAAGTTTATTTACCACGAGAAGCTACTTTCTCAAATTTTACGAATACGTAGCTTTCACGAGGTCTGCTAGCTTACTAGAAGTGCTGATTTTGCACTTTTGTTAGTTTTATATCATTGCTTCTGGCTGTTTCTCGTCAGTTGCCGTTTCAGTTCGTACTGTAGATCTTATATCCGTACTTTTGTCTTTCACCTTCTTTGCTTATTTTTATTAATAAGTCTTCGACTTCCTTTACTATCCCGTGCTCTCGGCGAGGACCTGCTGTTCGTTTTCCGCCTGGATCATTGATATTTATCCCGGCTGCGGACGAGGTTCCCGCGATTTTCTCTCTGGGTGTGGGACGTAGCGATGCTTTCACTCAGACGGCAGGTATCACTTCTCGCCCGAGAAGAACCCGCCATCGAGGTAGACGCCACGTAAGTTTATTTATTTATTGATATTTATATAAGTATATATTTTTCTTTTTCGTGTGAGACTGCTTTTTTTTCTTTTTTTTATTATTATGCGTTGTGAGCAAATAAAAAAGTATTATTTTTTTAATTTAGTAGTTTCCTTTTGTATCTCTTTAATCTTACCCGTGTTGTTGAAAATTAATGTTTGTATTTAAATTTCAGAGCCGTCGCGCGAATCGGGCTCCCGTTTCTTCTACCGCTTCCAATCCCTTGACAAGCGGCTACGACGAGGATGATGATTGATTCCTCGAGAGTATAAATCGTTTGTTCGATGTTTTTAAAGAATCGGAGCTTTCCGTTTCCATGGAGCGGCGCCTTTGTCTGATTGCGAGGAGTTTTCCCGAGCCCAAAACAACGAGGCGATTCAAGACATTTTTACATGTCCTGTCTGTTTAGACTGGATCACTCATCGCTATTTGGTGTGCGGTCGAGGACACCAGTTATGCTTGAAGTGTATCGGCCGGCTTTCCAGGTGCCCGCAGTGCCGAGGAGCGCTTCCGAGCTGGCCGGTGCCAACTTTGGAGCGGCTGGGCTGCACGCTTCGCTTTCCGTGTCGGCACTCCGACCTTGGGTGTCGCGAGTGGATTGTAGGAGCCCATTGGCTCCTCCATTCGGATAATTGTGTATTTGCATTTCAAAGATAAAGTTAAATAAAATACATAAAAAAAGATGACACATACATGTATTATGAAATTTTGTAGTAAACACAATAAACAAAATTCTTACTATTGCTTACAAAAGTTCTCTTCTTTTCTTTACCCATTTGCATGCTAATTCCAGGGATCCCAATACTATGTTTTAAATTAAACTATATAAATGAAAATTTGATTATATTCAACTAATCATAAAAATATTGGAATATTATATTTTATTTTTGGAATATGATCTGGTATTTTAGGATTATCAATAAGAATAATTATTCGTTTAGAATTAGGAATTGCAGGTTCATTAATTGGAAATGATCAAATTTATAATTCTATTGTTACTACACATGCTTTTACAATAATTTTTTTTTTTGTTATACCTGTAATAATGGGTGGATTTGGTAATTATTTAATTCCAATAGTATTAGGAGTTCCTGATATATCATTTCCTCGAATAAATAATATAAGATTTTGATTATTACCACCAAGATTAATTTTTTTGATTATAAGTATATTTATTGGAACTGGAACTGGAACTGGTTGAACAGTTTATCCACCATTATCTTTAAATTTATCTCATAATAGAATATCTGTAGATTTATCAATTTTTAGTTTACATATTGCAGGTATTTCATCAATTTTAGGTTCAATTAATTTTATTTCTACAATTTTTAATATAAAAATTTATTATGGACAATGTTCAGAAATTTGTGGAGTTAATCATAGATTTATACCAATTGTAGTAGAAGTTACTGAAGAAATCTTTTTTTTTAAATTGATTAAAATTTAAATTAGAGTAAATATACTATTATTAATTTAAAAAATTAAATCTTTAATTTAAGATACTAATTTAAAATTTAAGAATTAGATTAAGATTATCATTACCTTTATGATTTTCTTATATATTAATAGGTTGATTAGAAGATATACATTATATATTTATTCATTTAGTTATTTTATTGATAAGCGACGTAAGGACTAATAATGGTCCGACGCGCAAGCTGACTGAGGAGAGTATAGAGTTTTTATGCGAGTCATCGTAGATAGACACGTCGCCGGTAACGCCTTCCTTGCGAATTCGAGGTAAGCGAAAAACAATCGTTAACACGGATTCTTGCTCGGGTTCTGGGTTTTGCGTCGTGAAGAGTGAGTGATTAGGTGGAGTGAGCGTGCTGGTGTTAAGTGCACAGCTCCAGCGACTCCTAGGAACCTGCGAGGATGGCGAAGTTGCCGCGCGCGAGAGCCCGACGGAGAGAGGGGAAACAGGCGAAGTCGAACGCATCGACGGGGAGAAACGAGATTCAAGGTACGTGGTGCACCACTCGCGAGCCGCCGAAGCCGTAAAGACTCTCTTTTTACGGCTATATCTTTAATTTAGGGATCGGCGGATCTCGCCCGCGCCATCCCTACGCCCAAGCCAACGGGCGACCGCGTACGCGTGCTAGAAAGGGAGAAGTAACCCTGCGAGTAACCCTGCGGTTACACCTCGTCGCGAGACCTCACGCGGCCTATATATGGCTTTTGTCGTTTCCTTATTCTATGTTAAACGTTATTTATATTTTTTTATCTTGAGTAAAATTCATATGTAATCAATATCCGAGTACGAGTTTAATTATTGATTACCAGCGTACGTTATTCCCGTTATCCCGAATACTGCCCTCTCCGTTTTAGGAGCGGCCGAGGTAAACTTACCGCGAATTTATCTCTTTTATTCGCGGTCCTTTTCAGCTCACAACGTTTTAGCTGTACAAAGACGCGAGATCGACAAGTGATCTCGCGGTTGTTAACGGACATCGCAACGGTAGGTCGTGCGCGGGGTTCACTGATTTGAATCCGCCGCGCACTCTCGGAGCACCGCCTAGGGAGTATAACTAGGCAGTGCCGTAGCAACCGATCTCTTTACCCCTACCGACGCGAGAGATTGCACCCCGTTACAATATACATATATATTTGCCAAAAGATATGTTTGTAAGTTAACGGTTTGGCGCGTAGCTCACTCGTATTCGTGTATAAAAGTGTTGAGTTCTACGCCTCGCGTTTCCGTGTGTGAGTTTCAGGTGTCGTACGTATACACGTTTTCTCGCTCGCCCGGTGAACTTTGTGTTAGTAGAATTATGACGCGCCTCCAAATGTAAAGGTAATGTACAGTTCCTTTTTTTTTGTTAGCAATATATTACTGTTTATCGCTAGCTTTTTATTTTATTTTGTTACTTAATGTTTTTATTATGTTGTTTTTTATTAAAAATAAATTGTTTTTTATTTATCTGATACATTGATTTGCGATTTGTATTTTGTAGTTATGGGTCGCGCGTTACCGTTCTCGAAGGATCGCAAATGTCATTAATTCATTTATTATTAGCATTTTTAGTAGGAATTTGTCGATCTGACGGAGGCGAAGGAAAAGAAAAAAAACACAAAAAGTTTTTCTTCCAAGCGACGTTTCGTTGGCTTGGTCTGCCAACCTCTTCAGGCTATTTTTTATTGATAACACACAAATAACAAATTAACAGAACGCACAAACAATATTGAAAAACTTAGATATAAAAAAATACCTTTTTTATAATCGGATAACCGATTCGTCAAGCGGTTAGATAAACAGTCAACATAAGCAAAACTCGGTGTATTTATATATATATCGCTAAAGGTAGTGTAACGTAAACATTGTACAACTGTCAAATCAGGCATTTAAATTTCTGAGAACTGGGAAATAAGAGCTATTTAAAAATCTAATATCGTCTTTCTTATTAATATTATTAACATCAAGTTTAATGTGTAACATTTCCGAAATAAGACGCTTTTTATAATTGATCTCCCTATCGACAATTTTTACACCATCCCAATCAAATTCATGTTTATTTAAAAACATATGTTGATTAATAACTGAATCAGTATTGTTATTCTTTTTGTGTTCATTAATCCTCGTTTTTAGTAAACGTTTAGTTTCACCAACGTAAGATGCAGGACAGTCTTTACAATTTAATTTATAAACAACATTCATCTGTTCAAACTTTTTTGTACCATCTTTACCCAGTTTAATAATAGAATTCAAACTTTTTTGAACTAATGGTAGGGTTTGAATATTAACAGACCTTAATATGCAAGATAATTTATCAAAATTCTGAGAAAAAGGTAATGGTAAATAGGCAAGACGTTTAATTCTGGAAGTAGATTGAATATTTTTTTTAAATTTTAACTTATTTAGACGGAAGTGAATATTTTGTTTAATAAATTTGATATTGTAGTCATTGTCGATAAGTAGATTTTTTACAATATTTAAATTAGTTGTATGATATCGTACATCTGATAATAAAAAAGCTCTGTCTACTAAATTATAAATAACATTCTTTTTTTGTTGAGTTAGATGATTTGAAAAATAATTAATCAATCGACCAGAAGCTATGGGTTTTTGGTACCAATTTGTTATAATACGATCATTTTCTCTAATTAAGGTAATGTCAAGAAAATTGATTTTTTGGTTTATTTCTAATTCTGAAGTAAATTGTAAATTTTTATTATATGAATTAAAAATATTTATAACTAAATTTACATGTTCTTTCTTAACACACAAGATAGTATCATCAACGTATCTAAAATAAAAAAGTGGTTTGCAATTATGTTCGTTCAATAATTTATTTAAGCAATCATTTTCCAAATCATCCATTACAATATCAGCAAATAACGGAGAAATCGGAGAACCCATGGGAGTACCATGAATTTGTTGATAATAGATATTGTTAAAAACAAAATATGTATTATTGTAAAGAAATTTCGTACATACTAAGATCTTATTGAACGGAATGCGACATTTATTATTAATAGAAGAAAAACGTTTTTCTAGACTATCTAATACTAAATTGCAAGGGATGTTAGTAAAAAGTGAAACAACATCTAATGAAAGTAAAACATGATCATTGTCTAAAATAACATCCTTTAATTTTTCTTTCAACTGAAAACTATTGTTAATGTGAGATTTCGGTAATTTAATAGCTGTTTTTAATTCATTGTAAATTATTTTAGCAAGAAAATGTGTAGGGCTATTAACTAAAGAAATGATAGGTCTTAACGGGTTATCAATCTTATGGATTTTTGGTAAACTATAACCTTTCGCTAAACAAGTATTAGAACAGGTGAGTGCATTAGTGTGAAATTTGTGTTGTAAAAATTCATGATTATTTAAATGTTTCAAAATTTTAGAAGTAGAAGATTGTAAGTTTTTTAATGGATTCTTAGAAATACACCTATAGACAGTATTATCCGAAAAAATGTTAGTCATTTTTGTAACATAATCGGATTTATACATACAAACTGTTTTGTTACCTTTATCCGAAGTAGTAAAAAATATGTTTGGATTGTTATTTAAAAAAATTTTTGTAGTATTAATTTTATTGATAAGTACTTTTTCTTTACTATCTAAATGAGTTTTTGTTTTTATGGTTAAATTGATGTTATTTAACGTCGCTTGGAAGAAAAACTTTTTGTGTTTTTTTTCTTTTCCTTCGCCTCCGTCAGATCGACAAATTCCTACTAATTACCATGGAGAGCGCTCATCATATTTATTAGCATTTTTGTTGACTGATTTTTATTGGAAATTCTTTTATTTGATACGTATTAGAAAATTTATTTCTTTCTGTTCAATTGTAGTTTTATTAGTACTTTTTAAAGTTTAATTATCATTAATCTACTAACTATTAAAATATATGTTATATATATATAATAGTAGTTATGCGGCCACCATGGACAGTCAAAACATGACCGACCTTGACCCTTCAAGGGGGAAATGCAGTCTGTCCTAGGTGAGCCGCCGACGAGCGTGTCTTCGCTGAGTCATTGATGTTACATGATATGTTTATAAACAAAGCTGGGAGTCATCGCGGTATCGATGCTTGTGCGAGCTGTAAGTCATCGCGGTAACGATGCTCGCGCGAACTGTAAGTCATCGCGGTAGCGATGCTGGCTTATAACAAAGGTGCACTCTCTATCGTGATTATTTTAATTACGCTTTCTTCTGTGCTTATATTCGTTAATTATAATTTTACGAACCTTTTAGTATAAAAACCTCTCGTTCTTCGCACGAGATTCTCGAGCCAGGGAGGATGTACCCACGACAAATTACCAATATTCACCGACAAAAATGTTCATGATAATTGCGCGCGAAACTTTTTTTCGCACCACTACACAGGTCTTTGGTCGCCAACGTATTTTATCCACATCCACTTTATGGTGCTTTACAACTAACATAAAGTGTACCGATAAATATTTATAAAAGCGCCAGCCGTCTTCGAACAAAATAACTTGCACTAAAGAATGGGACTGTTCACGCAAATCAATCGGGTATGGGTGTAAACGTCGAAAAGTTAAAATACTATACAATACCGGATCTATCGGTTGAAGACTTGTTCGGGAACTCTCAATAACCGATTCTTGCTCTCTCGATATATCTCCGGGACAAGCGTCTTTCTCCTCCGGTAACATCGTTGAAACTGAACTTTATACATCAATCAGAAACTGTATACTTGCGCGTGTTTTCATTTTCATTTCTTTTTCATACGCAAATGTCAACGTAGCATGCTTTTGATTTAATATTATTTATCTAGTTTTAAAGCGTATCTAATATCTGCGCATTTATGTTTTTGAAATTTACGACATGTCTTGCATGATCTGCCATTTACATACAATTTCACCGATTCGATTTTCGCATCGAACTGCAATTTACCACGTTACTTATGTATGAGATTCAAAGAATTTCTAAAATTTTATGAATTGCATTTTTTGTCAGTAATATGTAGTAGTAGACACATACTTTTTTAATATTACTCCCCCAACATTCACAACTGGGTAATCGTATAAGAGGACATATTTTTTTTCGCAGACAGTATACTGTGTACTCCGCTGAAAGTGCATCATGGATCAAGTATCTAAGATTCATGTTCTCAGTGTTCTCAATTGTGTTTTACGTATAGCGATTGTACGCGAACCAATGATTTGCACAATCAGTAAGAATATGCGTAGAGACAATCTAAAGACTTTTTCTATCAACGTTTTGTTAAAAAAATTACGGTCTTTGGTATCATTATGTAGCAGCGGTACGATTGAACATATGTTTAAAGTAGGGTTGTTCGATAATAAAATTATCAGATCAGTAATTATACGTGTGTTGAGAGACAAGAATCTTCATAACAACTCTAAATTCAGGAATATACACCGCGCCAGTACGTATTTTACAAGATCTTGTAAAGAGATTTTATTATTGGATACTTAAAATTTATATATTTTAGCACTTAAAGAAATGGACGATGATGTTGAAGGAGATAATGATATTATGAATTGTCAATACAAAGTTGGTAAGTGTACAATATAGTTTTGTAAATTGACTTAAATTCGTTTTTCTAATGCTTTTATATTTTACATTAGAACCCAACGGTATAGAAGAAATTAGATATAATCAGTCGACCTCATCGTTTGAAGCAGATCCAATACCATCGACCAATCGAATCATCGATACGCATGATGATAACGAATATTCATCCAGCACCACCTCCTGCTCGAGTTGTAGTCATACTTCATCCATTGACGATGATTGTACGTATTATTCTTTATCTCGACACATTTGTTTTAAACATTATAAATTGAATTTAATTTCATTTACAAAGGTGGTGTTTTCCAGAAAGGTGAAGATTCACCAGACGTAGTAAATGAATCGTCACAACGTTTATTATCGAAAACCAAGTACGCAGACATTTTCAACGATTCGGGTTGGATGGAATGAAAGTTCAAGGAAGAGTAACACGACCACCACCTGACGCAAATATATATGAGTAGATGGAAGGAGCTCTAAATGACTTACATGGTCATTTATGTGGCGATCGCGATGGTTCTGATTTCATAGATGTAACAATCGATTCAGAAAGATTTATTCACGGATCTCTATGGTTATCGTTCAGGCTTATTTGTAATTTTAATGTGAAAGATCCATGGAACACGTTATGCAGTGCTGCTCAAAGTGCGGACGATTTTAACATTGATGATTCGTTACGAATTAAATATGCTATTGTCCGGAATGTTTTGGGCCGCGGTCGAGTTTGGTTAACAGAGCAATGTGTACTTAAAAATCAATTTTGATTATAAGGAACGATTATATTGTTTGTTTACCTCGACCTCTAGTAACAGCATTGGCTTATGTCGTTAGAGGACAGATACGTTCGGGACAACTACACGAGTATTGGACAGCTATCAGAAATTCTAGCAGACCTCTACAAAAGAAAGCCGCTGTAGAACTAGTAGCTTTCGAAATTCGTGATTGATACACATAAAATCATTACTCACTTTTTACGTATCATGTACTACGAATCGTCAAATCATTACCAACCGATTCTAAATTTGATAGGTGCTAACGGTAGTAGGGGTTACTGCATACCATGCAATTAAAGTTACAAAAACGTTGAAGATCATAGGTGTTCTCGCAGATACTATAAGTGCATGCAAATTCCACCATGCGATCCCAATGAAATTTTTAAAAAATGTCCAATGTGTCTTAGAAGTTTTTTCGGTGAAGTGTGTTTTAGTAATCACCGCAAACATGGATCATTCAAGAAGAATCTTAGTGTTTGTAAGGCTATTCAAGCTTGTCAATCTTGCTGTAAAACGGTTCGTGTATATAGTCGAAAAGAAAAACACGAGTGTGGTATTGTGTATTGCAAATCTTGTAATGAACGATTACCAAGTGACCATTTTTGTTACGTTCAACATATCAAACGCGATAAGTAAACTTTAAGAACGATTTTCTTATTTTATGATTACGAAACAGAGCAAACATTATCTGTATTGGGTGACGTTAATAAAAAAATACATGTTTCAAATCTGTGCGTAGTGCAGCAAGTTTGCAGCTTTTGCCTTGAAGATGTCAATATTTCAAACAGATGTGTACAATGTGGTTACGCGAATATATATTTAAAACAGATCCTGTCAAAGAACTGGTTGAACTCGCTTTAACTCCTCGAAAAATATTCAAAAAAGTTGTCTGTATTGCCCACAATTCTCAAGGGTTTCATGCTCAATTTATATTTAAATATCTTGTGGAGAAACGTAGCGGTCATATCAAACCAACTGTAATTTTGAATAGATCCAAAATCATTTTGATGGAGTTTCAGAATATTAAATTTATCGACAGTTTAAATTACTTCCACATGCCGCTGAGTACTTTGCCAAAAGCATACGGCTTATGTGGAATTGAAAAAGGTACGTTTCCTTACTTATTCAACACACAAGAACACCAATGTTATATTGGACCGTTACCGTCTTTGGAAATGTACGCTCCAGATAGTATGCATTCTAACGAAAGAGAAAATTTTTTGTCGTGGTATAGAGAACAACAGGAGGCGGGATATAATTTTGATTTTCAAAAAGAAATTGTAAAATATTGTAAGCAAGACGTGAACATTCTGAGGTTGGCTTGCTTGAATTTTCGATCAACATTCATAAAATACGATGTAGACCCGTTCGTGGAATGATCTACAATTGCTTCGGCATGCATGCATGTTTATAGAAAGAATTTTTTAAAGAAGAAACAGATAGGCATAATTTCAATAGGAGGGTACCGACGTGCAGATAATCAACCTATCAAAGCGATTCAGTGGTTATATTGGATGGAGAAAAAGGAATCAAACAGAGAAATTGCACACGGTGATCGATGCCAAGAACAGAAAATAGTAGAGGGTATTCTAGTGGACGGGTACTGTATTCCCACTGAACATGAAACCCATAAAGGTACAGTTCTCCAATTCCATGGATGCTATTGGCATGGCGGTCCGCAATGTTATAAAATAAATAGAGATGTAATTTTATCGGACGGTCAATTGATGGATGATAGATTCGATAAAACCAACGTCATTTCTGAAAAAATCAGAGCCGGTAATAATGAATTGATCGAAATTTGGGAGTGTATATTTAATAAGAAAGTTTCCGAAAGTGAAGAAATGAAACAATTTCTACGAGAAATAAGTAGTTTATTAGATCGGAAACAACTAGATCCCCATGATGATTTCTTTGGTGGACGTACGGGTAACACGGTCAAAGTATACGACTGTAATGAAGAAGAAAAGATTAGATACGTTGATGTTTGCTCACTCTATCCGTACATATGTAAAAGAGGAAAATATCCCATAGGTCATCCAAAATTGTATGTAGGGGTAGAAGAATGTCAAAAACTTATAGGGCACACACTCGATGTATCGAAAGTCGATGGATTGATTATGTGCGATGTGTTACCTCCGAGAAATTTGTACCATCCAGTCCTTCCTGTGAGAATGCATGGTAAACTAATTTTCCCATTGTATCGCTCGTGTTGCGAAGAAATGACACAAACTGATTTTCTTTATGAAGACCCGCTAGAACGACTTCTGCAAGGAACATGGGTATCCGAAGAAGTTAAAAAAGCTGCCGAATTAGGCTACGTTGTTCATGCAGTACACGAAATTTGGCAATATGAAATAACACAGTATGACCCTAAATGCAGAATGGTGGTATATTTGCACGATATATAGATGGATTTTACAAAGATAAAAACGAAGCTTCAGGATATCTACCAGACTGTGTTACCGATGAGGAAAAGAAACAGTATATAACAAATATTGAGCGTAAAGAAGGTATATGATTAAACAAAAGTAGCATTAAGTTTAACCCCGGATTAAGATCCGTGGCAAAATTATCTTTAAATTCTCTGTGGGGTAAGTTGGCTCAGCGTGAAAATAAGCCGAAAACGGAGGTGATTACACAACCGCAGAGATTGGTAGAGCTGCTTACCAGTGTGGAAATTGATGTGAATTCAATTTTGCCCGTAAATGATGATACACTGTACGTAAATTGGCAATATAAAAGTGATTCCCTCGGACCATCACACACTACGAGCGTAGTCGTTGCTGCTTTCGCGACAGCTCAAGCCCGTCTGAAATTATTTGGGTACTTGAACGAATTAGGAAAACGCGTTCTCTACTACGACACTGACTCTGTACTCTATGTAAGTAGAAATAGTGATAAAGATTTACCGCTCGGTAACATGCTCGGTGATCTTACCGATGAATTGGCTGACAAAGGAGTAGGAACCTACATTACATCTTTTATTTCAGGTGGCCGAAATTTTACGCATTGTTTTACACATTCACCTTACATTTTTTATTTTCACCTTCTAACGACGATGAACAAGGTAAAAAAAAAATACGGGTTTTACTAATTATAAATTTCATTAAATTATTATAAATTAATTTTGTATTTCTATCGAATGTTTGAATTGCTCAACGAGACATAAGATCATCTCTGTGGTAGCGCGAGGTTGTTGAGCGCGTGTACACGAGCGGGGCGCGATGTCATACGAGCTCGTTTGACTGCGCGAACGTAAACGAGCTCAATCGCAAAACGCTCGTAAGCGGTTGCGCGCGGGGGCCCCACTGCGGTTCGCGAGCTCCTCGTTCGAGGTACGAGATTCACGGTACGAATACTTCATTTTCACATACATATGATCAGTCGTCATCATGAACACGAGATGGAAACATCTAATTGCAGCGATACTAAGTGGTCCCACAGGTTGTGGAAAGACAATGTTCGATACACGAATCGATCGTAAAATTTTGTATTACGCCGAATGGCAACCGGGATATAGAGATTTGGGAAAGCAAATAGAATTTCGAGAAGGATTACTGCAAACCAGTCACTACGCAAATGACCCTCGATCGAAATTGATAATTATCTACGATTTGATGAGAGAATCATCGATTGATGGAGGCGCGACCGTTAATCTATTTACAAAAGGGAGCGCGACATATCCCTAAATACGCACTACATCGTACTATTTCGAAACTTACGTGATCGCGTTCAGATACACCACCTCGCTCGTCAAATCTGTCCCGAAGATCCGCGATTCATACGGGAAGCGTACGAGGACGCGACTAGTCAATCCTACGGTTACCTCTTACTCGATTTGAAGCAGGATACACCTGATAATTATCGATTCCATACAACAATCTTTCCAAATGACGACCATCAATGCGTCTACATGCAGAAGAAAAAGATAAAACTCAGCGACTTTACAAACTGCGTAGCAGTCGTGTCGGTGTAATGTCGTCGAAAAGTCGTCAACGCTTAGCTTTCAGTAATAAAGTTACAGTATTTTTACGGGCTCTGTACCATTTGAAAAACAAGCAACGAAAGGCTTTACTCAACAAAGCAGATCCTAAACTGATAAAACATATTTGCGAGTGCGCATTGAATGTGTTAGCTGGAAACGTACCACTTAGTAAGAAACACAAGTCCGAATTACGTAAACACACAACTGTTTTGAGAAAACTAGCTGAACCGAGAATAAATATTAATCGTAAAAAGAAACTCATTGTGCAATGTGGAGGATTTTTACCAGCTTTACTTGCATCATTAATTGGTACGGTTTTAGCAAGACTTGTGACTAAGTGATCAACGGTATGGAGCATGCTCGAAAAATGGTTCTCGTCCCGTACGAGAATGTGGAGTGTATGAGGCAACACTGTGCATTTGACAGCGGTATGAATTCCGTACAAACACCTGGTACGACCATGAGTAGACTCAATGAAAAAATGAACGATATTTTATATTCCAATACGTACAAAGACGAGAGAAAAAAATTGTATCTTTACAGCCAAGTTTTACAAAGATATCTGGCTTACAAAAATGGCTGATAATTTATTACATCATCTGAGAAGTCACGAAAATATATCATGGAATGATAGAGGTAAAATGATCATAGATGGCGCACCGATGAAGGGTATGAACATTATTGATCTGGTAAATGACGCCGTAAGAAATAGAAAAAGGACGCCTCCGCAGGGTAGCGTTCAGTTTGCGTCATTGCTTCGTCGTGCATCGCTTCCCAGAGAATACATTGGAAACGAACGCGTTTGGAGAGACGTCACAAAGAAAACGTTATCATCAAGTTCGTCATCGGATGAAACACACGCGCCTAAACTACCAAAAACTGACACTGCTAGTGCCAATCATTTAAAGAGGAAAGCGAGTTCCATCTCTACGAGTAGCTTGGACGAGGAAGATTGTACTCCGCTTATTAATAGGGTTAAAACACCTGTGAGACCAGGTAATCTATTGTTGAATTCATGCCAGCGACTAGCGGGGAAGCAAAGCTAAAAATGGATGATGAAAAGAGTGTACTAGACTTACTAAGAGTTACTTCCTTTTGAAATTCATGTACACGGCTATAAATTTTGTGGTCCAGGTACAAAACTAGTCGAACGTCTCGAGCGTGGTGAAATTTCAATCAATCCATTGGACGATGCTTGTCGAGAACACGATATTGCCTACGCTGATAAGAAGACGAATCGGAAACAGGCCGATCGAGTTTTGGCTGAACGTGCTTTTTCACGTATGTTGGCAGGGGATACTCCGAGCGATAAAAGAACTCTGGCGATGATGACTGCTTGCTGTATGGTTAGTAAAATCACGTTCGAAAAATTTTTTCGATGTATTAAGAAAGCTATCAAGTGCAAGAATAAGGAAAAGATTAAAAAACAAAAAACCTTCTCAAAAGAGGCTAAGAATCATGAATAATCAATTGGAACTCTTGTATTATGGTTTACCAAGATCTACCGCATACGCTAGAGCTGACAAATTGTTACAAGCCACACGTAAAACGTTTAACTCGGAACGTGTGATTGAATGGCTCGAGAGTCAGGATGCATACAATAAACACAAATTTGTTAGACGTAGATTCGTTCGACGTAGTTATAACGTTCGCAATATTGATGATATTTGGGAAGCCGATTTAATGGATTTGAGATTATTGAAAACGTAAAACAATGAATTCACTTATATTTTGACCGTTATAGATGTTCTTAGCAAATATGTATGGAGAGAGCCGGTAGAGACGAATAGAGGTAATAACGTTGCTAAAGCTTTCGAAATTATTTTAACCAGGACTGGTGGACGAAAACCGATATGTCTGCAGACCGATAAAGGTCGCGAATTTACGAACCGCGAATTCCAACAAGTCCTCGAAAAAGAAGGTATAATCTACAGAATCGTACGTAGTCCTGACATTAAAGCAGCTATCGTTGAAAGAGTTATAAGAACAATTAAAGAACGAATATGGCGATTCTTTACTCATACCAATACCAGGCGTTATATCGATGTATTAGGAAATATAGTCGATGCTTATAATCATACAATATCCAAATAAAACCAGCCTCAGTCAAACTGATGTAATGAAACATGTTAAATATACAGTTGGTGATTTGGTACGCGTCAGTCGCGCGAGAAACGTTTTTGCAAAAGCATACGAAGGCGGATGATCTGAGGAAGTTTTCAAGATTTACAGAATTTCAACATATCGTTATCCGGTTGTGTATTTTTTAAAAGATCTGGCCGATGAAGAAATTGATGGGTGTTTTTACGGGGAGGAGCTTTGCAAAGTAAGATTGGATTTTACGAATAAAGTTTTTGAAAACGATCAAATCTTGAAGTCGCGAGGACGAGGTCGGTTAAAAGAATATTTTGTAAGTTGGAAAGGTTATCCTGAAAAATTTAATTCGTGGGTAAAGGCTAGCGATATTGCTGAAACAAGATGATGAAAGATCAATTTTACGTCGTCTTACCGAGCAACAGCAGTATACAATTTTTTCCTGATAACGCAACAACACACTTTGTTACACAGCTACCGCAAACTATTCGTTTACAAGGATCGTGGAACGTTGCTCTCTCAGAGATTCAAATACCGCTCACATTCCAACACTTGACGTCGGAGGAGGAGAGATCGGTACATATGCGTATCGCACCACCTCCGGCTAAATCAAGAATCTCGGCTATCGAAGTAATTGATATACTAAGCTCCAGCTCATTTACCGTTGACGATTTATCGTGTATACGACGCGGGGTTTACAAAAGTATTGAAAGTTTGGTAGAGGAAATCAATGAATTGCATTACCTTAAAGACCATTTAAAGTTTAGCGTTGAACGAGGCGGGTACACATCGGTACGTCAAATATGCCATCAAGAATATTGTTCGGAACTGGTACACCAGATACATTTTTCGAGCAAAGTTAGAAAAACTCTGGGATTTTATTTCCGGAATTAGCACAACGAATTTATTTATGTTGATACATATAATTTCATAATTTCCGATTGTCCCGCTAATCTAACCAGTTATTTACCAGACATGTTGATGATATATACAGATATCTGTGAACCATAAGTAACCGGTGATGTACAGACACGATTATTAAGAGATGTATCGTTAAATATCGACGATTATAAGTACGGTGGAATGAGATTAAAAAGTTTCTCACGATCCATGTACTTACCACTGTTATTCAACAACTTTCAAACCATTGAAATTGATATAAGAGATTACGGCACGTTGACATCGACGCTACACTTTAAACGAGTTGACTAAATAAAAATCATGGAACGTTACGAGGAATATTTTAATTTACAAGTTGGATGCGGTAGCAGTGGTGGTTTCGGCCGGATTTACGCTGGATATCCCTATCAGAAAGGTCATGGCGGTATCGGATCTTTTCTCGCCAGTATTTTGCGCAGAGTTTTCCCCCTTTTATCGAGGGAGGCTAAAGCTGTTGGGAAAGAAGCATTGCAAACCGGAATAAATATCATGTCTAATGTAGCGACGCACAATTCGCCATTGAGAGAATCATTTAATAATCGTATGCGTGAATCTGGTGAGAATCTAAAGAGAAAAGCAAATAGAAAAATTGATAAATTGATGGAGGGCTCGGGATATAAAAGACAAAGAATTGACGGAGCGTTACAGTTGATGTCTCGTACAGCGGGGAAACAAGTCAAACGCTCGAAAAGTAGAAAATCGAAAAAAGCACGTAAGTCAAGAGGAGGTAAAGTCGCAAAGAGGAAGAAGAATAAGAAGCAAACTAACAAAACCAAAAATAGACATTACACTCGAACAACAAGAGACATTTTCGGTTAGCAATGGCTTACTTACATACGCAATCCTGCGAGTGTCTTAAATCGGAATTATTGTTATTTGAAATTCCACCAACGCAAACGACGATTGAAGGATCGCACTGGAAACAATATAAACCGATAGCATCGTTGACAAATGATTCACCGATAGAATTTGTAATACCTGGAAATGGTGACGAATATTTGGACCTTGCTCACACAATGTTGAGTCTGGGAGTTTCACTTAAACCTTCTATGGACACGTATGCAGAAGGTGTTGAGGTTGAATTAAAAAAAGCTGGTCCGGTAAATAATTTTATGCACTAACTATTTAACCAGGTTAACGTGTTTTTCAACTCAAAACCGGTATCACCACCGAATAATTCTTATGCTTATCGAGCGTACATTGAAACTTTATTGAATTATGGTAGTGCTGCAAAAGAATCACATCTGACAACTGTTTTATGGTCGGACGACACAGCTGGAAGGATGGATGACACGGAGGGTGGCAATGAAGGTCTCACTCATCGAAAAAATCTTTTAAACTATAAAAAACCTGTAGATTTAATTGGACATTTACACAGTGATATATTCCAGTGGTATGGAAAAATTTCTCAATCGTTTTTCTGCTGATCTTGTAAAGAACGATGGCATCGTACGAAGACACGTGCGATATAAAAAAGATGACGTGGGATTCACCGGAAACAGTGGCTGCTGTGTCAGATGTTTAGAAACTTCGAGTAGCAAGAAGTCTTTGTTATAATATACGGGTTAATCACCCGACAACTACCTCCACTACTAGACTTGATTTCACCACTTCTTCAGTGTTGGTTACGTGGCAGCTCGCTGATGGTTACATTTTTGCACATGACTCCCCTCTCTATCAGTAGACGTTGTTGAAATAGCGCCTGCGCAACACCAAACGGCATCAGTCTTGACGTGCTGTTTCTGTACAGTTTCTCAATCTTTCATTTTTGAAGTGAGGATGGCTGCTAACCACCGAAGTATTGAATCGGGAAAAGAAGTCCAACGGTTGAGACCACACCAGATTATATCTCGTTTTTACAGTTTAAATAAATCGTACACAAAAAAGATTCTTATCGATCTCGAATTCAACGATAAGACTACGTGGAGATAAGACCAGAGGTACGCTTACTCGGTACAGATTTTGTTGGTATACCATTTTCAACGCTTGGATAGACCGAATTACTTTCATCTTTTGATGATGTTGACGGCTATTTTCGAAGATACAAGGATCACCTGAAGGATCATAAAGTTTATGGCTACGGATGAATCTTGATGTATACACATGTCCACAAAGATAACGCGGTAGAAATCGAGGAGAATCGGAAACTAACATCAGATGACCCACCTTCAAAACGTTATCATCGCAGTATAGTGATGAAAAAAGTTACGTTTGATAAATTAATGGAATTGGTCCCATGTGTTTATTTTAGGTTATAATATCTCAATTTAATATCATCTTTTGTAGACACTGTGACGCGAAAAACTTTAACTTTGTTTACGATAAAAATGTTGCTTTGTATAACGCTCAAATCACCGAATTTACTGTAAAAAATGTTGCTAGCATTATATCGGCGGTCGACAACGAAACTGTTAATACAGTGTATGTAGAAATCACGAAAAATGCAGAGTGTTAAAAGTTTACTTTGTAAAAATGAAATACATTATGTATGAACTTTTAACGTTACACAGCTAAATTATTGTAAAAATACTAAATAATCGATTTACATAGAACTTTATAAATATTGTAAAATGGTAATAGTGAATAAATATAATATATATTTAATCTACATGCTTTAATCGATTACTTGGTTATCCTAGTAAATCCTCGTCTAGTCCATTTGTCTTTGTCATTGCCACTAATTAAAATAAGTACATACATTTTTTAAAATTGCTAAATTAAAAATTAATAATAATTAAATTCTTATATTTGTATTGTAATTAATGTTAAATGATATAATTCACGAATATAAACACAAAGAAGAAAGCGCAATGAATATAATCGGTATTCTAAAAATTGTACAATAAATGTTTCGAGGTGAGTCAGCGGTAACAAGTATCATGTAGTTGCGCGTCGCCGTGGCGTAGTTAAGATCGGTCATGTTTTGACTGTCCAGGGTGGCCGCATAACTACTGCTGATTTATGCTTGTATTTACGTATTAAAATGCATTTAAATTTAATCCACACGGCTATGGATCAATATATAAAAAATTAAAAATTTAGATTTAGTAGCCGATTTATGCTTGTATTTACGTATTAAAATGCATTTATATACAATCCACGCGGCTATGGAACGATATTTAAAACAATTAAAATTTAGGCTTCTTAGCCGGTTTATGCATGTATTTGCGAGTAAATATGCTTTTGAATTCATTCCACCCGGCTACGGAACAAAATTTAAAACAATTAAAATTAAGGCTTCTTAGCCGGTTTATGCTTGTATTTGCGTATTAAAATGCATTTGAATTCAATCCACCCGCTATGGAACGAAATTTACAAAAATTTTAAATTTGAGATTATTAGCCGATTTATGCTTGTATTTGCGTATTAAAATGCCTTGAATTCAATCCACCCGGCTATGGAACGAAATTACAAAAATTTTAAATTTGAGATTATTAGCCGATTTATGCTGGTATTTACGTATAAAAATGCACTTGAATTCAATCCACCAGGCTATGGATCGAAATATATAAAAATTGAAAATATAGACTTCTTAGCCGTTTTAACGCTTGTATTTACTTAAAAAAATGCATTTGAATTCAATCCACCCGGCTATGGCTCGAAATATAAAAAAATTGGAAATACAGACTTATTAGCCGATTTACGCTAGTTTTACGTATAAAATGCATTTGAATTCAATCCACCCGCCATGGAACGAAATTTAAAACAATTAAAATTTAGGCTTCTTAGCCGTTATGCATGTATTACGTATATAGTGCATTTGAAGTCATGTAACCGGCTATGCATCGAAATATAAAAAAAATTTTAGTTTAGATTTATTAGCCGATTTGTTTGTATTTACGTATTAAAATGCATTTATATTCAATCCACCCGGGTATGGAACGAAATTTAAAACAATTAAAATTTAGGCTTCTTAGCCGTTTTACGCTTGTATTTGCGAGTAAATATGCTTTTGAATTCATTCCACCCGGCTACGGAACAAAATTTAAAACAATTAAAATTAAGGCTTCTTAGCCGGTTTATGCTTGTATTTGCGTATTAAAATGCATTTGAATTCAATCCACCCGGCTATGGAACGAAATTTACAAAAATTTTAAATTTGAGATTATTAGCCGATTTATGCTTGTATTTGCGTATTAAAATGCCTTTGAATTCAATCCACCCGGCTATGGAACGAAATTTACAAAAATTTTAAATTTGAGATTATTAGCCGATTTATGCTGGTATTTACGTATAAAAATGCACTTGAATTCAATCCACCAGGCTATGGATCGAAATATATAAAAATTGAAAATATAGACTTCTTAGCCGTTTTACGCTTGTATTTACTTAAAAAAATGCATTTGAATTCAATCCACCCGGCTATGGCTCGAAATATAAAAAAATTGGAAATACAGACTTATTAGCCGATTTACGCTAGTTTTTACGTATAAAAATGCATTTGAATTCAATCCACCCGGCCATGGAACGAAATTTAAAACAATTAAAATTTAGGCTTCTTAGCCGGTTTATGCATGTATTTACATATTATAGTGCATTTGAATTCATTCCACCCGGCTATGGAGCGAAAAATTAAACAATTATAATTTAGGCTTCTTAGCCGGTTGGCTCTTGTATTAACTTATAAAAATGCATTTGAATTCTATCCAGCCGGCCATGGAACGAAATTTAAACAATTAAAATTTACGCTTCTTAGCCGGTTTATGCATGTATTTACGTATAAATATGCATTTGAAGTCACTGTAACCGGCTATGCATCGAAATATAAAAAAAAATTTTAGTTTAGATTTATTAGCCGATTTGTTTGTATTTACGTATTAAAATGCATTTATATTCAATCCACCCGGGTATGGAACGAAATTTAAAACAATTAAAATTTAGGCTTCTTAGCCGGTTTATGAATGAATTTACATATGTTACGTGTGATAGGTGTCCACTATAATGGGTACCGTTACTCGATTAAGCGGACTGCTTAAGGAGCGGATAGTGAAGATAGGATTATATTAATTAATAAATACGTTAATAAATCAATACTGCTGTTTATTATCTCAATCCTTATGTTAAGTATGGTGAAGTACAAAAATACGATCCTCTTCGTAAGATATTTGTATTACTCGCTGGTTGGATGCTGGTTGGTTGATGCTAGGCTGGTTGGTGTTTGCTGCCAGGTTGCGGCTACTGGTTGGTATTTGAGCGGTTGAGTAATAAGGCTGCCTGGAGCTGATACCTGAAGAGGCCGTTCCGTCGTGTTCCGATGCCGGTCGTTGTAGAGAGTCGAACCTCGATCGGGCGTAGTTTGTTCGACGTTAATCGCTTGTATGTAAACTGATCTGAACTCGCGACCGGCTGTTCCTTATGTTTATATACCTAACTCATTGCCCTACATAATTGCCTGACTCCTCAACATGTGTATCGTTTTCTTGTGCGGTGTCGCAATGCCTCCACGAAATCGTCAGAGAGGCGGTGTTGGTGACCCGAGAGTCAGCGTTACTCCTCGTCGTTTGAGCTCATTGAACTCGACGTCAGCAGTTTATTCCTTACTGTGCACCGGCGATCGTGCTCCGATTTGGATTGATTTAATATCAGCTTTGCGTTACTTATTCTTAATTTGCATGTTGTATTAATATATTATAAGTGACGTGTTGCCACACGTAACACGTCTGGGCCTTGAAAAAACGTCGTCCTCGACGTTTGTGGAAATGTAGATGATGCAGGAAAAAAATTTTTTTTATTATTATTGTTATCGATTTTTTTTATTAATGAATATTGGTTTCGGTTGTAACTGTCCTCTGAAGATTTGCTGGGCTGAGTACCTGGATCGTCGTTGAGCGTGGCTGTATGTGATTTAGATTACCTGTAATCAGTCTATTATTATTAATAAAAGGGACCCCCCCGGATGCGAGAATCTTCCAAAATATTATTGTTATTATAAGAATTGCTAGAGAGCTTATATAATTATAAGAAATATCTGATATGTTTAATCGAGTTTCATAAAATTAATAATTTTTTAAATTAATTGAAAGTTTGCGAGTTGTCGCTAATTCTAAAAATACAATATTAAAATTATAAGATACTGGATATTTTCTATGCCTTTATACTATTTTCTAAACAAATTTGTTTGAACATATTTTTTTTTCTATATATTTTCCTGTTTAACTTTATTAATAATAATACTTATAATATACTTAAATCTATTTATATATATAATGTGGCCGTCTTGATCTTCAAATAAATTCGTCCAACTGCTGAAGATTAGTTAACATCCCCGCGAAAAGATCGTTGTCCAATTAGACGTGTAGTTGTCAATGATTAAAATCTTCTGTGTCTTTTTTTTCAATTTTTTTTTTTTACATTTTTTTTGCTTTCTTTTTTTTGTTATTAGTATTATTATGTCTTATGAAAGTTTTTTTTTATATATTTTTCTTAATATGTTTCTTTTTTTTGTATGTGTGTCTGTCTCTTTACTCTTCTTTTTCTTTCTTTTTTTTACATTGATGTCTTCTGTTTTTTTTTAATAATTATTTTTTTGTCTATATTTTTATTACAATTTCATTTTGATATAATCCTTAATAGTTACGGTTATAAGTCCTTTTTACAATTTATATAATATATGCATACTGCATAAATTTACAGAACTAATCTCATTCTAACATATTTACACTATATACTCTTATATGCATGTTATTAAAATTGTTTACAACAATGACTCTTATTTAATAATTTCTTTTTGATAATATAAATTTAAGCAATAAGAATGGCATTTTTTGTTAATTATCAATTATTAATTTATTCGTTTTTTTTAATCTAAATAGCATAATTTGGTCATATGTTTAACTAGCAAGAAAATTTTTTTTATTTACTAGATTCGTACCTTTATTCTATATTAGTTACTTATTTTGCAGTTAGCATTAATAATGCTTGTGTAAAATGTGTCTTTAAATATAAGTCAATATATTGTCGACTATAGTATTGTACAAAGTCAAATATGTAAGTTGCAATATATATGTTTATATATACATATTTATTTCTTTTTTCTTTTGTTTTTTTTTTGTTTGACCTGAAGTTTCAAGGCATTAGATTACTATTTGGCTACCATTTTGGTGCTAGTAAATGACAAACATACGAGCTCATTGCTCAACTCTGCCATTGTTAGTAAAATTTCACAGTTTGTTCTGTCCATCTTTTAATGCAGAAATATTACACATATTCGAATAACTGCATTAATTTCAATCATTTCTTTTTCTTACTCATTTTCACAGGATTTATTATTTATCTTACTAGTTAGAACTTTTGATATTAATTTAATATATTACTTTTTTTATTTCATTCTTATGCAAAAATAGTAATAGAAGTAAATTGTAACTCTTTATCACTTAACATTTTAAGTAATAATAATTTTGTTTATATTAATTTGTTATGGTATGTAATATGTAAGTTAGAAAGAGATAGTTTGCTACAATATATTAAAAATATTGATTTAGTTAAACTGCATTAGTACTATTGGTATATAAAATATCAATTATATGCTAAACGATAGCTACATGTAAGTATATGATGTACAGTATATACGTGTAAAGTGTGTGCCAGCCTGGATCCGTTTCCACGTTTCTTTAATACATTCGTATGTTTAGCGCGCGGTGCGCATGGCTTAAGACGAAACCTACCTGGGTATGCTATATACTCGTGGGCGGTGACTGGCCCTCGTTTAAAACCGTGTTATTTGACTATAGCACTCGGCCATCAGAAAATTTTCTGATGGCCGTGTAATTTCGTTTTCTTCCGCTAGATTCGTGAACGTCTTTTGAAATATAGGATGTAATCACACGTGCGCGTTATACTTCTTATCTCTAATAATGACTTCTTCACATGGTTATTCGTAAAGTCGAATCTGTCTCCGTTTAATAATTTCTTTGTCATTTTGTATATGTATATATGTACTTGTATATATATATATATATATTTATATATACGATTAATCTTTATTGTTATTTATTAATTAAGGTATACAATGTTATTCTGTTAAATATACTTTTTTTTACTACCCAAAAGTATATGTAGAAAAGAATAATAATTTTTTTTTTGCAATCAATAAATACACGCGCAATGTGCGTATGTACAATTGAGTATATATGTATATGTATATATATATATATATATATATATATATATATATTTGCGTGCATCTTATATGCATAGCTATATATAATAAATATGTTGCAATAATTCATATATAATTATTCTTTGCTTATATTTATTTATAACATTAGTAAATAAATTGACACTAATTATGAAATTTATCTAATTATTATTAAGTTGTAAATTGAGATAAATTGTTTAAATTTTGAGATTTTCGAAAATCCGACAACGTAGGTACCTTAATTACGTAAAAATATGCATAATTTGAGAAGTTGCATTTTAAATGTTAAATGCAATAACTCGTAAACTATTGGTCCTAAAATTTGCAAAAAGGGCTCTAATTTGTTAATTAAGAATACACTTTCTGGTTATAATATTAAATTTGTTAACTTTTCATTTTTTCTTTCATTAGTCGGAATTTTGAAAAACTTTTTTTTGTTAAATAACTTAATTATAGTTGTTCTTACGTAATTTATTAAAATAATAATTTCTTTTGCATAATAACCTGTTTTTCTTGTATAACTCGGTTCCTAATTAACTTTTCTAAATCTTGTCTTTTTCTAGTTTTGCAACTAAGGTTTTGTGACTTTTTCATTAAATTAGTTTTAATTTTTATATATTTATTATTATATTATTTATTATACATAATCCTTTACCTGTCGGCTTAGGACTTCTTTTATAATATACATTTTTAAATTATTACATATACAAATATATTACATTATATAAATTAAATATATTTTATTTTTACATTTATACATACATATAGTTCTTTCTAAATTCCACTATCTTTTTTAATATTTTTAAACCATTCGCGTCTTGATTTAAAATTATGCTAACATCACATTCGTTTTCTATTTTAGTTTTACAATTAAATAGTACATGTTCCAGATTTTCTTTATTGTTTTTACATATCCTACATAATTTGTCACATTCTTTCAGCCAATACTTATTTTCATTTTCTTCATTACCTAATCTAAACCTTGCCATAATACTAATTTCTTTACCCCTTAGGTTTTTTGTTAAATATAAAGGTACATTTGTTGTTATTAAAGTCTTATATCGTCTACAACTTTTTGATTTATCTATCCTTTCTTTTCTCATCTCTTTTTCTTTTTCAGCTAACCTGTTACATAATTCTGTTATTATATTTCCTTGTTCTGATCTTATCCTCTCTTTCTCCTTACTATCTAATTCTGCTCTTTTCCAGCATGCCCTTCTATCTTTTTCCCATTTACTTAATTTGTCGTTACTTTCTTCCTTATCTATTTCACATATGCATTCTTTTATTATTACTTTATTAGAATCTTTTGCCTTTTCCTCATATGTTACTGCCCTTTTTGTTGCTTTTAAGCTTGTTAGTATCTGTTTAGATTCTTCTATCACTAAATAATCTGCGGCAGTTCTATTCAAACCTAATACCCATTTTAAATACTTTTTCTGCACTACGTCTAATTCTGTTTGTTTTTTCCAACCCCATATTTTCGATCCGTATAATCCTACTGATTCTACTAAGGCTCTAAATATTTTTAATCTCCTATTATAAGAATTTTTGCATAAATGTTCTCCTATGCTCCATGTATTTCTCATTACTATTTCGGCTTTTCTTTTTAATTCCTTAATATGACTATTATTTCCTCCATTCTTTTGCAACATATAACCTAAATATTTTATTTCTTTAACTTCTTCTATAGTTTTATCACCCCATTTTCAATTTCTCATCTTTTTCCCACCCACCCCTTCTTCAAATACAATTATTTTTTATTTCTCCGTACTTAACTGAATGTCTTTTTTCTTTAAATATGACTTGAATCTTTTTAGCATATAATCTAGTTCCTCCTTACTTTTTGCAATTAAAGCTATATCATCCGCGTATGTAATTGACCAAATGTTTAATCTTCCAATCCCTATACCCCCGACTATTCCTTTTTTCATTTCCTCTTCTAAATCATTTAAATATATATTAAATAACCCCGGACTCAGTGGGCACCCCTGTCTGACCCCTTTAGTCGTCCAAAATTCCGAAGTTAGTTCTCCATTAATTCTAACCCTATTTTTCGTTTCCTCATACGTTTCTAGAATTCTGCTTCTTAACCTTTTTCCAATACCTATTTTCTCCATACATTCTTTTAATTTTAGTCTATTTACCTTATCAAACGCGCCTTTTAAATCTCCGAAAAATACATATAATTTTCCTTTTCTGTGTTTTATTTCTCTATTTATCAGATAATTCAACGTATATATGCAATCAATTGTTCCTCTACCTTTTCTAAACCCAAATTGCGTCTCACTTAACCTAGTTTCTAATTCCTTTTCTAACCTATAATTTAGAATTCCTACGTAAATTTTATAAGCGGTATCCATAATAGTAATTCCCCTGTAGTTTTTTACGTCCCTTTTGTCTCCCTTTTTATAAATCGGACTTATTATACCCGTTTTCCAATCGTCTACTAAACCTCCTTCCTTCCAAATTAATCTAACTAACTTTTTAAACGTTTCTGCTGCACCTGATGACGCAAATATCCATGCTTCATTCTCAATTCCGTCTTCTCCCACCGCTTTTCCTTTCTTCAGTTTCATTATTTGGGTATAAAATTCTTCATCCGTTATCTCGTTTTCACCTTCTTCCGCTAGTACTTCGGTCAGTTTTTGAGTACTCTTCTCATTCGTTCCTTCCAGGATTTCCATAAATTGTTTTTTCCAGTCATTCAGCTTTATTTCCTTATCAATTCCTTCTCTTCTTTTTCTTCTCTTATTTATGTATTTCCATACTTCTGACTCTGATTTAATATTTTTTAGTTCTTCTTCTTCAGCTTTTTCTTTCTCTTTACTCTTTAACTTACACCATTCTTTATATTTTTTCTTTTTACTTAAGTATTGTTCTCTTGTAATATAGCCACCTTTAAATTCTCTTAAGTGTTTTCTTACTAGCCTTTTCTTGTCCTTCCACTCACTATTATGCCATATTCTTTCACCAAATTTCCAAATTTTTATTTGCTTTAATACTGTTTTTTTTGACTCATTTATCTTGTCTTTTAATTCTTTCCATATATCGGATTTGTCAGTTTTATTGCTCTTCCAATCTTTCATTTTTTCTTTGTACTCTTCTACACCGTTCTCGGTCCAATCTGACTTTTTTATCCAAATTCCATCCTCATTTAGTTTTTTGATCATGTCTTCACTTTCCGATTCTACCAGTAATGGTAAATGATCAGATTCACTTCTCTCTAATATATTTAATCTTAACACATTTTTGCATGCTTCACTGTTTACAATAGCGTAGTCAATTACCGAGCTTCCTTGTTCACCTATATATGTCCATTCTCCTGTTTCTTGTACTTCGTCACAACCATTTAATATCATTCAACCTCTTTTACTTATTTCTTGTAGTAATATTTTACCGTCCTTATTTATAACTTTATCTTTGGATTCTCTTGTACACCTTCCTTACCTGTTTTGGCATTAAAGTCGCCTCCTATTAGCAGTTTTTTCTCTTGATTTTCACTTACTAATTCATTTAATTTTTTACATACATCCTCACAATTTTTACTATATACTGTAAATATTCTCCATTCCTGGTTATTTATTTCTACTTTTCTTTCTACAACATTTTGACTGCTTACTGCACCCTCTTTTTCTTTTATCTGCTTTATTACTCCTGTTATTATTCCTCCCATTGCTCTACCTTTTTTCTTTTCTTTCGTAGCCGGTTCACATTTCCAAATAAAATCTTTTGACATTTTGCTCTTTATTTTTATCCAGTCTTTTTCCTCAACCCAAGTTTCTACTAAACCTATAATGTCACATTCACTTAAAAAGTTCCACACTTCCACACATTTATTTTTAACTCACGCTATATTCCAAAAACATACAGTAATATTGTTTTGCCTGTTATTTCCTAAGCCGACTTCACTTAAAAATTTTCCCTGACTCTTTCTTCTCTTTCTCTTGAACCTTGTCTTTCTTTTACTTCTTCAAATCTACTCTTGCTTTCGTTCCATTTCAAATATTTACTATAAAAATTTTAATTTTTATAAATAATTAATTAATCAAAGTCAATTTGTTTATAATTTCGTTCTATCATATGAACATATTTTTATTGCGTTTTCGAATAGTGCATAACAAACTCTATGTAAAACTATATAGGTGATTTTTTCTTAAATTGTAAATTAATTGTTTATAATTAATTATTAGCTATGTTTATAAAAATATCGAAATACTTCTTTCGCCTAATTTAACAATTAAGGATGTACATTATTTTTACTTAATAAAATTTTACATTCTTTTTATTATTTATAAATTATAATTGTTTATAATTAATTATTAGCTATGTTTATAAAGATATCGAAATACTTCTTTCACCTAATTTAACAATTAAGGTTGTACACTTTTTTTGCTTAATAACATTTTCCATTTTTCTTATTATTTATAACAAATTGCAATATGTTTATAATTTTTCCTCATATTAATAACGAATTTTTTTTTTTGCATTATCAAATTGTTTCGAAAATCTATTATATAAACGCACATAAAAATTATTATATATTATATATTATTCGTATTTATTAAGTCGGACAATTATTTCCGCAATATGCAATAAATATTTTTAATAAGTATATACATTACAATAGCATATTCTATAAACATTTGCAGCTTGTGCACAGTTTTGTTGCTTATAATAACAATATACAATTTAATAGTACTCTTTCTTAAATTAATATAGTAATATATCTGAAGTTATAATTGTATAATTTATTATTTCCTCAAATATCCAGTATCAATACAATTATTAATATTTTATGTATTTTTTTTTCTAACTGTGTTCATAAGTGTGTTTTATGATGTCCATATGGAGAATTTTTATCTTACTACCTTTCTGTATTTTCGCGTTATGTGTTTCATAATTTAGTCCCAAAATTTCACAATGTCCAACATAATCATTATCCGTTTTTCCCTGTTTTGGATTTTTTGCAATTTCAACTTTTTGTAATATTGTATATTAATTAAATGCACGCTTATAACTTCTTTGTTTATTCAAGTAGCGCAGTTGCTTTCTTTTTGTAATAATTTAACTAAGCTTATAGATTCCATATGATTATATATTACAAAATAATTCTTATTTCTTATTACTTATAAGTATATCTTTTTATTATAGAGCATCTATTTAAAAAACATTTTCGTTGGTATCTCATATATATATATATATATATATATATATATATATATATATATATATATATATATATATATATATATATATATTAATTTTTTTTATTAAAATTATGTATAAGATATTTATTCTAATGATTCTATTATTGATGTTTTTTTTTATATATATTTGAGCATTGTATTCCCTTTTTATTATGGTGGGTTATATTCTTGTATTTTTAATTCGATACATTTATTTTTTGTATTTACTTCTAAGTACGGTATAACATATTTTTTAATTACATTTATGTATTGGTTTAATATGATAATAATTTTATTAGAATTGGATCGTTTAAAAAATGAATATGCACATTTTGCATCTCTATCATTTATGTGACAGTGTATATTTTTATTTGCAATTATATGCTTTACATTAATCATTTTCCTTAATAATTTTGGACGTCTTTCAATTGGATTTTCATTTTGCGTATTTTTATTATTTAAAAGCGTAAGTTTATTATTAACCTGCTGATTAAATATAGTAATGAAACTATCTTTTTTCTCTTTAAGAACAGGCAAACCATTTGTACGTTTTATATTATTTTCCTCATCTTCATATTCGCGCAAGTCATTAATAACATTATTTATCTCTTTAATTTTTTCCCGGGATTCAAATATAACATCGGGAGACTTCAGCTCCACTATTTCACTCTTAGTATTAACGCATCGGGCATATACTTCACCCTTACAAGCATCGGCTACGCAATTGCCGAAAGAGATTCCCGGTTCTATATCTTGAAGTGACTCAAATTCTATATTTTCAATATAGTTTATACGCGCATAATTATGTTTTCTTGTTTCTGGGGGAATTAAAACCGCTTATTTTGTACAAATGGTATGGCTAAATCACTAAATTGTAAACATTTTTTATCAGCATTTACTACACCGTTATATTTTTCAAATACGTCCCATCCTAATAATCCATCAACATTTGCATTTCACATAATAATCCATTTAATTCTAATTTTATAGTGCCTAGGGTTGTACATTCTTTAGAATTTATTCCAGTTATCGTCACTATTTGCGTCTTATTAATCGGTTTTTCTGTATTTATAGAGTTTAATTTAATAAATGATAGATCTGCTCCAGTATCAACATAAAATTGTCCTTTCATTAATGTCAAATTTGAACTATATAATTGTACTATAGGTAGTTTATATTCCATTTGTGCAGATTTTATCACGCATCTTCGAACTTCAATTTTTTGATGATCTGACTGTTTTCTTACCTGCTCGACTCCGCAGATCGTTGGGGTCGAACACGTTAGTAGTTTA
Source organism: Theocolax elegans (assembly GCA_026168455.1). Classification (NCBI taxonomy): domain Eukaryota; kingdom Metazoa; phylum Arthropoda; class Insecta; order Hymenoptera; family Cerocephalidae; genus Theocolax; species Theocolax elegans. The sequence goes on along the minus strand of CM047431.1, from coordinate 40,635,701 downwards.
AAGAATCGCCTTGTCTTTGTTGTAATATACCACATCCTTGATTACTTTGTTGTTCATTGTTTTCATTTCTATCTTGAAAACTTTTACCAGTAGACGATTTCCAGATGACCCGGAGGTCATCCTGACCACTTGGACATCGTCTTCAGGAAGTGACAATTTTTTTTTGCTATTCAGCAGGGTGGCACACTACTTACCAGTAGAATTCCAGATGACCCGGATGTTACCTGACCACCTGGACATCGTCAGGAGTGACAATTTTTTTTGCATATTCAAGCAGGGTG